>JAWPHD010002866.1:0-237801 GCA_037043455.1 Cyrtodaria siliqua | reverse complement strand
AGCCTGCGAGTTACTCGCAGGTTGATCTGACATAACTCGCAGGCTGATCTGGGTTTACAGTGGAATCAAAGGCTATTATAGTCATGCTTAGCGGGTTCAGGGTTAATGTTTGCAAAGTGAGTGGAAAACAACAACACAAATCATGTATTTCTACGCGTTTCTTGAATGGCGTAAACTATAATATTTGGTTGTTTATTTGATTTGCATATGCAACTCTTTCCTTAACCCGCTATAAAGCATGACTTTTATAGCCTTTTCGTCCATTGTAAACCCAGATCAGCCTGCGAGTTACAGGGTTTACAATGTCCTTACTCGCAGGCTAGGTTTACAACTGCTGCTGATCAGTCATTTCCCCAAAACACCCTTTTTGTCACATAAATGGAATGGTCTTAATTAAAAGAAAGAACAGTCATTAAATATATGTAGCGGATTAAGGGTTAATTATTTAAATATGTGTGTACCATCTGTTAGTAAGACTGATTTCCGACAGACTCATCTGCACAGGAACATGAGTAAAACACTGACGGGATTATTCAAGAATGCAAAACTTTATGTTGGGTCTGAAAAGACAAAGTATAAAGTATTTAAGCTTTATTTATTTACCGTGATTACAAAACAAGCTACCCAGCTTATACCAATCTCTCTCAATGGTGGGGATGACAGCAATGTTTTGATGTGTGAGGAAACTGAGAAAAACCCACTGGTTCTAGTGGGCAGCCACCTGTTACAATGCTGAGACCGGAAATCAAGCCCATGTTGCATTGATGAAAAGCACCTATGCTACGGACTGGCTACATGGTTACATGGACCCCTTTGAGGCAATTTAATGGTCATTGACAACTTTAAAAATACCACTTAATACCAAGTGTTTTGTTATCTATACAAAACAGTGGGTGGTGGTGGTGGTGGTGGGGGGGGGGGGGGGGGGGGGGGGGGGGGGGGGGGGGGGGGGGGATATCTACAGTTGGATGGGGGCAGGGTGTTCAATGTACCAGTGTTGTTAAATGATTAAAAAATACAGAACTGTGTCTTAAAATGTTTGACCATACATGTATAACATTGTTGTTTGAATTAATTGTTTTATTTTTCAAGCGTACTCAAATATTGACTGCTCCTTCTTATATGCATACACTGACTATTCTGTTGGTACTTCTTTTCTCCTTGGCGATTGGTTAACGACGTTGCTTTAAACTTCACCTCTCATAGCTGAGGGCACGACTTGTGAGGAAAGTATCGATTCTTACGGATGGCGGAGGTGTACAGTACTGGTTCTACCCAGGAAAAGTGGGTGGTTTACCTCCACAACAAACAAAAAATAGACCGTCATATATAACCTTACATTACCTTAAATGATGTAAAAAAAACATTGCGAACAAACAATTAAGATGGCTATGGTTATTTGAATGCAGGCAATTTAAATTTGTCTACAAAGTCACACTAACTTAAAAAGGTTTGAGACAATTTATTATCATAGGTGTTATTTGTTAAACTGTGTCTCAGATGCTATATAATAACACATGTTTCTTCTTTTATTTCAGCAAACATGGCATTTTACAAGAATTTACTGGAAAGTATTCAAATGAAATTTGGCCACGTGTTCATAAATTTCTATCTACAAAAATGCCACCATTACAATATACAGAATACAGATAATAGGGGATAAAGGATATAGGACAGTGTTTTGAATTCTGATTTGCTAGATTAAAAGAAAGAGTCAATGTGGACGTAGCAAAATTATTGCTATATTATTTGGCTAATGCTAATAGTGCTAGCCTTGAAAAGTCTGATGATGTGATCTGATGATCCTTCACAGCTGTTATATGAACACAAATCTCTGTGGAATTAATTTTTAATTGCCTTCGATGATTTATCCTTGAAATCCAAATAGTAGGTAGCAGGTGTGTAATTCGTCTCAAAAGGGCGACAGTTCTAGTCTGAATTAATGTACAAATTGATTGATTAGTAACTCCTTAGGCCAGAAAGAAAAATACCTGTGTTTCTGGTTACTCGGTTGAAAAAATTAGGGTAGGTAGGTATGTATTTTTTTTCTTTTCTTTTTTTTTCATGGATGTCAAAACTAATCGGATTCTATTTTAATATATATAGCATCTTTGCTAGGGGCTTAAGTTTTAATTCAAGAATGACACAGCTGACACACACAAATCATCTTTTATATTGCAAATATTTGTTTGATTTTTGACATTACGCTTAGTATTTATATCACTTCTCAGTCTTCTGGATATTTTTTTTATATAAAACCACATACCTATAAATAACAAATATATAGAAATGGAAATTAATGGTATTTTTATACAATTTCTTATTTAGAAAAACTATTATAATCCCATATTGCCATTTATTTTAATATGAATCTTTGCATGTATTCTTATCAAAATCTATCAAAATCTATGAGTATTTGAAAGAGATGTTCGAAGAAAAAGTTAAGGTGCTACGTGATAATTAGGCCACTTCATTGTCTATAACTACATTACTCTGGGACATTTTTTCAGGAAAACTTAAAACATGTTTGTTTTCAACAAATAACACGGAAATCTTTTCTCTTTTTTTTGTTTGTTGTTTTTTTTAAAAAAATTATGATAAAAAACTGTAGGGTCGGCGCCAAAAAATAGGGATGGTCGGGTAACCAGAAACAACAGGTATTTTTTTCCCCGGCCTTATGATGTGTGGATGACATCTTTGTTTGTTTGTTTGATGTTTTACGTCATTTTCAACACCTGTAAGGTTATATATGACGGTCGATTTATTTTGTGGTGGTGGCAGACCACCCACTTTTCCTGGGTAGAACCAACACTTCATCACTTACACGTTGAGCTCCCAGTGGGATTCGAACCCGCAGCTGTGAGAGGCGAAGGTTTACAACGCAATGTCATTAACCATTCGGCCACGGAGAAGCTATGTGTGGATGGAAATATGTGTTGATGGAACATATGCTTATAAAGCAAGATCTGGTATCTATTCTGTGTACTTTTCATACACTGTTATTGTACCAAATTGTTTCTAAGGTATGGAATTGGTTCACGGTAAAGTCTGAAATTGTAATTGATTTTTATTAAATCCCATTATTCTGTTCAAATTAATTCAGCTAACAAATCCAACATGTTTTTTTTTATTTATTGAATTATTTGTATCAATTGGAGATAAGCTTTTTACTTATATTTAAAGCTTTGGCAAGCATATATGCAAACATTGCTTAAACTTTAGACACCAAGATATTTTCATCCAAAATGGTGGTTAACTATTTTATTATACTGTAGTGCAGTTGGTTGATGATGTAGTATGGTTGCAGACTATATTCAGGTATCTAGCATTGCGGACCAAAGTGGCAAACACTACACATTAGGATCAGAAATTTGACACTTCTCAAAGTGGAGCCGACATATAGTGTAAAACAATTATACATTCCAGTTTTTCATCCATTTCTCAAGACACTGGAAGACGATGCTTTTCTCCATATACAATCTAACTGAACCTTATTTCAATACATTGTATGTACCGGTATTGGTATGTACCCATATTGGTATGTACTGGTATTGGTATGTACCGGTATTGGTATTGGTATGTACCCTTATTGGTATGTACCGGTATTGGTATGTACCCGTATTGGTATGTACCCGTATTGGTATGTACTGGTATTGGTATGTACCCTTAATGGTATGTACCCATATTGGTATGTACCCATATTGGTATGTACCCCTATTGGTATGTACCCATATGTACCCATATTGGTATGTACCAGTATTGGTATGTATCCCGTATTGGTATGTACCCGTATTGGTATGTACCCGGTATTGGGAAATGAGAATTAAAAAAGAAACTAGATTTTGATCATAAGCTGATCAAACACAGGCTTTCCAAATTGGATGGCATCATGATGTCATTACAGTCAGTGATCACAACAGTCGGTGATCACAACAGTCAGTGATCACAACAGTCAGTGATCACAATAGTCAAGTGATCACAATAGTCAGTGATCACAACAGTTAGTGATCACAACAGTCATTGTATTACCACTAAAATTGCTTACAAAGTACAATCAGAGAAACATGATATAGTATGACTTTTAACCTATGACATCATTTCATATTTGATGACATCATGACATCCTTTTATATTCCTGCACAACTACATACATGTACTAAACTCTACAATCTGTAAAGTTTTGGTCAAATCCGAACATAAATGCAGGAGATGTAGTGATATCAAGAGTTCTGTATTAACGTCACGGGTGGCCATCTTGGATGATGTCATGACTCCCGTATGATGTAATGCATATTGGTCATGAGCTCTACAAGATCTGATTTTTTCCCAAAATTTAATAAATGCCTCAGATAAAATAAACGATTACAAAATAATTCCCTTGACATCACTCGGAGCCATACTGGATGACGTCATGGCATCACAATGGTCAGTTCTCACTAAGATAATGTTTTTTAGTATTAACCCAAAAGCCCAAAAATGTTTGTTCCTCCCCAATACATAGCGTGTGTGTGTAAGTCTTAGGATTAGAGCCACGAGAAGAATGATACCCCACCCAGCACATTATTCTTACACTGGGACGGACAGACAGATGGACAAATCGAGGCGATTTTAATATCCTTGCTTTTTCAAAGCATGGGCATAATAAACAGAACAAAAAGTAAAGGACTTTCCACTGAAAGGTTCACTGAAAAGTGGAAAGCCCTAATTTCAGTGGAAAGACCTAATAAGTAAATACTGGAACCTCATCATCAAAAATCCTGTTGGATGCTATCACCGACAGTAGCTATTTCCTGGGATGCCACACTATTGTTAATTGGTTGTTTTGTATTAATTGAATCATGTGAACCCATAGTCATAACTAATGTTAGTTGATATAATGAATTGTCTTTTTTGTCCAGTGATTTGCAAATATGTACGTATATTTTATAGTGATTTTAAAAATCAAAATAATAATTTGCAGGCTTCATGAAGATTTGTAGCTGTGTTTTGATTATGATGATCTGTTTTGTTATATATGCAGGTCATTTTGTTATACATTTATTAGGATATATATGTATATACATTTAGTATTACAAATAAATACTTGGAAGATCTTAAATGATTAACAAGTGGTTTCTTTACTCTTTTGCTACCACATTAAGTTTGCAGAAAATTTCAGACCCGCTAAATGTTGAGATCTTCCTAGAGAATTTGAGGCAAATCTCGGAAACTGCCGATTTCTCAGAGACACTCCAGATAATTTGCAGAAAATCACAGATACAATCCAAAATGTTTGTGAAATATCTGGGACGCAAAAGAATTCCAATTCTAACGAAGGACAAACACTTGGTCAATTTAATGTAAACTAAAACAAGAAATATCACTATAAGTGACAAATGCCCCCGAAGTGACCTTTGACCTTGGAGCCACGGACCTAGGTTTTGTGTGCGACTCGTTGTTTGGTTGTAGTGAGCACTTATGCCAAGTTATTTGAAAATCCGTCCAGGCATGCAAAAGTTATTGACGACACAATTTGACCTCTAAGTGTGACCTTGACCTTGGGGCCACAGACCTGGATTTTGTGCGCGACACATCGTCTTGGTGTGGTGAGCACTTGTGCCAAGTTATTTGAAAATCCGTCCATGAATGCCTGAGTTATTGACCGGACACGATTTGACTTTGACCTCCAAGTGTGACCTTGGCTTTGAAGAGCTGGGTTTTACGCGTGACACATCGTCTTGTTATGGTGATCACTTGTGCCAAGTTATTTAAAAATCCCTACAGGAGTTGTGACGTTACGTTCCGGACACGAAATTGCGTACCTGTTTTTGACCTATGAGGTACGGACCTGGGTTTTGCGCGCGACACATCGACTTGTTATGGTGGTCACTTGTGCCAAGTTATTTAAAAATCCCAGCAGGGGATGTGTCATTACGGTCCGGACACGAAAATGCGTACCTGTTTTTGACCTATGAACTGCAAGTGTGACCTTGACCTTTGAAGTACGGACCTGGGTATTGCGCGCGACACATCGTCTTGTTATGGTGATCAGTTGTGCCCAGTTATTTAAAAATCCCTGCATGGGTTGTGACGTTACGGTCCGGACACGAAATTACGTACCTGTTTTGACCTATGATCTGCAAGTGTGACCTTGACTTTTGGGGTACGGACCTGGGTTTTGCACGCAACACATCTTCTTGTCATGGTGATCACTTGTGCAAAGTTAATTAAAAATCCATCAGGGGTTTTGAAGGTACAGTCCGGACACGAACTGCGGACTGAAGGACATACTTTTTGACTATGAACTGCAAGTGTGACCTTGACCTTTGAGGTACGGGCTTGGGTTTTGCATGAGACACATCGTCTTGTTATGGTGATCACTTGTGCCAAGTTAATTAAAAATCCATTCTAGGGTTTTGAAGGTACAGTCTGGACACAAACTGCGGCCTGACAGACGGACGGACGGACAGATGATGCGATTACTATATGCCCCCAAAACCCTTTCGGGGGCATAAAAAGTTGATGTGGGAGCGATCACAGATATCTGCATTTTGCTATCTTGTAGCCATCCTAGGCAACCACTGTCAAATATGAACACACTCCTATAAGGAGTTGAGGGAACATGGAAACGAGTAAATTCATTAAAAAAGTTTGAAAACTGTGGTTGTATAGATCATGTTGTTGAATTTGAGCTCGACCTCTGACCCAGGGTAGTGTCCATACATCAAATTGAAAACCCGTTCCGTGCTGTATGCATATATCATTACTTATAGCATGAAAGAAATTTCATTTTAAATTTTGGTGAATTTTACCTTGACCTCTGGCTCCAGGTGTCAGACCATGGATCCAAAGCCTTTGTTCTAGTCATTATCTGTGCCAAATGTGAACACTCCTTCGAATGAAGAAAAACCAACAAATGGACAGGACCAACCAAGGTATGTACGTTTTTTCTCCGAAAAGTGTGTAAATACCCTGGTTGGTCCTGTCCGTCTGTAATTTCTGACTTGATCTAGATTGTGTCAATAAAAATATTTATATCCATCAAGTCCTTCAAAAGGTATTAAATATAACAAGAATTTTTAAGTTGTACGAGGGCCACAAGTATAGGCCGGATCCAGCCGGCATAAGGGGTAAAGGGTTAAATAGCGCTTTTTAGCTTGCAGACGGTCATATTTGAATCAGCGTCGCCTGATGTCCAAAAGCCGCATTAAGCTCATACTTGTGATAGTAACTGATTTACTAAACGCTTCCAATTAAAACCAAATTTGATCCAAAAAGATCACAGATAGGTTCTTAACCCGCTACATATACATAATTTATATATAATGGACTTTTCTTTCTTCAAATTAAGACCATTCCATTTATGTGACAAAGAGGTCTTTTGGGGAAATGACTGATCAGCAGCTGGACATTGTAAACCTGATCAGCCTGTGAGTAAGGCTTATGTGGGTTTACAATAGACGCAAAATTATAGTCCTTAAGGGTTAAATGAGCAAATAAGGGTGCTTGGGCTACAGAGTAATTGCTCTCAATTGTTGAACAAGAGGACCTGATATGCTCTACTACTTGTAACCAGGTACAGGTAAATATTGAACAATCGATTCCTATATCCTTGATAACTCGGTGGTTAGAACGCTGGTATGGTAAACAAGAGACCCTGGGTTTGAGTCCCGGTTGAGGAACGATTTTTTCACCACCTGTTATATTTGGGGGCTCGCCCGGGATCATCCAGAGAAACACCAGCAATGGTTCTTCTGTATATGTAAAAATTCAGGGACAAATTTCAGTCTGGTGGGGTGTATGTAACCGGGTACAGGTAAATGGTAAATAATCGATTCCTAACCGTGTGTCCTAGATAACTCGGTGGTTAGAGCGCTGGTACTGGGTTCGAGTCCAGGTTGAGGAACAATTTTTCACCACCTGTTGTATACTTTACATGGCTCTTTAACCCTTAACCTGCTAAGCACAACTATAATAGCCTTTGCATCCATTGTAAACCCAGATCAGCCTGCAAGTAACTCGCCTAACAGGAATGAACATGCCAGGCTCATCCTCCATTTACACTGAGATAAAATATGGAGAACAGGCCTAGAACCTTGTCACCCCAAACTGCAGAGTTGCTGCAAATTCCTCCATTTACGCTGGAGCCACGTTATAGTTTTTCTGCCACTGCTCTAGTGATATGAGCGAGATGGCACCTGAAACAATGCAGGGGTCATGATGATGACCTTTAATGAGCATGAACAAAAAATGATAAAATTAACATGAATTTGAGGAGGTCTACCCCTCTGCCTTCCCCTCCAACGGGATCTGCAGTGGCCCTATTATTTATTTACTTCCCTTGATCTAACTCTTTTTTCTCGTTATAACAAGCAGCCCCATGTGGTTCCGGGGCAAATGATAGGGCCACTGCAGATCCCGTTGGATGGGTAGGCAGAGGGGTAGAACTCCCCCAAATTCATGTTCATTTTATATTTTTTTGTTCATGCTCATTAAAGGTCATCATGACCCCTGCATTGTCTCGCTCAAATCTCTAGAGCAGTGGCAGAAAAACAATAAACGTGGCTCCAGCGTAAATGGAGTGTCTACAATAGAATTTGCAGCAACTCTGCAGGTGAGAAGGTTCTAGGCCCATTCTCCATATTTTATCTCTATGTTCATGGAGGATGAGCCTGACATGTTCATTCCTGTTAGGCACCATATAACCTTTCATGTGTTGGTGCACCTTAAAACCCCAATTCAATTCAATTCAATTGTAACAAGCAATTTTGTCCTAAATGTGTTGGACTGGAAATAAAAATGTCACGACTAGCAATTTGACAGTGACCTTGCAAATAAACATTGACTATTTCACGCCACACCATCTTTCATATCAAATCTAAAACAGTTTACTGATGTTCACAAGCTAAGATTTATTATTTTGAAAAAACTCATGAGAGATGTGTTGATTTTGCTCATTTTCGAACTCGTTCCAAGATATTTCTGTTACAAACATCGAGCCAAAATTAGAACTGGGTTACTCAAGTATTGTAAAGAAGCTGATATTTGCTCATTTTCCAATATTCAAGAGCAAAACTTGCAAGGCATGCATCGATATTGCCGAGTGTCACTTTTTAAGATCTTGTTAAAACAAACTTGAAAATCAATTTGGTGAAAATCTGATATTATTTACTGAAGACATTCACAAGCCGAAATGTGCTGATTTTTCAATTATCGAGGACCATAACTCTGTAACACACTCATCAATTTTGCTCATTGTCAAATTTGTACAAGATGTTATTGAAACAAACTTTCAAAACAGTCTATTAAATCATTTTATTGTAGAATTATTTTATATTTAGAGATTTTGTGATTCTTGGTTTCAAGAAACTCATTACTCAGTGACAGATACGAGCTTAATCTGTTTCTCACAGCAATTTAAAGGCTCAGAACTGCAGAGTTGCTGCAAATTCTATTGCAGACACTCCATTTACGATAGAACCACGGTTCCATAATTGCATATGCAGTGTCGGGATGTGTCAGTAAAAGTGGTTGTATTCTACCCCAGCAACCACATGGGGAGGGTACATGTACAAACACAGTAAGTCAACTTTTATATTGAAAACAAACCATGTGGAAAATAATTTGTGCGTGCCAAACATTGTAGCTGTGCAAGTTGTTTGTACCTACATCACGTGATCAGTAAAACCCATGCAAGGCCGATTCCAGAGTAAATCTATAAGAAACGATACCGTACAATGCGCGATCATATGCTTGTGAACACAATAACTACAGTGAAAGGTTTGATTTTCACATAATTTCATTCGAAATATTTTTCAATATGAATTTGAGAAAAATTCAGCCCAAAAATCCTCAAAGTAATGGAATATAAGCTAGTTTAGGTTTCACAAGATTGATTTGAAGGTAAGTTTCTATTTTGGACAAGCGTGACAATGAGAAAAACAATGCATGTATAACGGAGTTATTGCCCTTGATTTAAGTAAAATTTCTGTATATTATAAATATGCAACATATCACAGTAAGATCGTAAATGTAGCGGACTCATTAAATTTGGTTTCAATAAAGTTTGAACCATAAGTCTGACAATGAGAATAGTGGACTTGTGTTTTACAAATTTATGACAATTGATAAATCGAAAATAATTTAATTTCTGTACTTTTAATATAAAATACCCCCGTAAAAATGTTTTATCCCAATTTCTTCCAATATATTAAAAATTAAATATGCATGCCCCACCCTCCAGGTAAATTTAGATTGTATGAGATTAGTGTCATGTATTGGGATAAAACAGGTTGTACCTATGTTACATGATCTGGCAAATTCGTTATCATAATTTTCGAGGTCACTGGCCAGTGTCTTGCACTTTTTGTATCCTGTTCAGAATCATTTGAACTGCTTGAGATATTGGAATGAAGCTTCATGTATGTATCATTGCAAGACTGTGTTTTGTAACAAACTCAGGGTCATATGTTCAATGTCCTTTGACCGGCATTTGTTGCCCTACATATAGATAGTTACTACTTTTACCATGTTTTCTCTTATATGTAAATAGTTTTAACAATATATTTTGTACGTTAGTTTTTAATGACTTACTGCTAGACTTGTGAGGAAGTGTCGATTCTTACGGATAACGTGAGGTGTACAGTACGGTTCTACCAGGAAAAGTAGGTGGTCTGCCTCCACCACAAAAAAATCAACCGTCATATATAACCTCATAATGTGTTGAAAATGACGTAAAAACACCATACAAACAAACAATTGAATTGGGGTTTTAAGGCGCACCAACACATGAAAGGTTATATGGCGCCTAACAGGAATGAACATGCCAGGCTCATTCTCCATGTACATCGAGATAAAATATGAAGAACGGGCCTAGAACCATCTCACCCTGAACTGCAGAGTTGTTGCAAGTTCTATTATAGATACTCCATTTACGCTGGAGCCATGTTATTTCATTCTTCCATCCTTCATCAGGTTTTGTGCACAATATGACATATATATGTGTCGATGTGCCTTAAAACACCATTCATTCATTCATTTATTCAATGTCAAGGTCATCAGTAAACCTAATGTAATGTTTGTGACCATATCTTCTGAACTGATTGAGATAATGGGATGTAACTCGACGTGTGAATCTATTATCATTATTATCAACAGTATGTTGCTCACGAAGGTCGCATTTTAAATGTCCTGGGTCAAGGTCATGTATTTTTTGTGACTGAACCAGAACACATTTAAGTACTTAGATACGAGATGAAATGCTATGTGTTCCAAGATACATGTATAATTGTATGTGTTTTTTTAAGATGATTAAGTTGTATGTGTTCAAAGATGAAATTGTGTGTATTCTAAGGCTTAATCTTGTCTTCCAAGATAAAATCGTACGAGTTTATATAACATCAACAGACATGTCTGTGGGTCGACCAGCATCGTGCAATTTTGCATGTACAACCCAATTAACTTCTAAATGTCAACATGAACAGCTTCCACGGCATATCTTGGGCCTCTTGCCAGATTGGATATAAATTTTAACTTGAATCCAGTTATTGCGTATACAAATGTATGTACATACGTATATATACGTATAGCAGGAATTAAACACTGTTATGGTGGAGGCATACACTTCAAAATGGTTTATTTTAAAATATAAAAGACCTTAAATTGTAAACTTTAAAGCAGTGTTTATTTTTAATAAACTGATATTGCAATAAGCACAGATAATAACAAACGATACAAATAATGGTACAGTTTACACTCAATAACAAAAACAACTATAATATCATGCCCTATACATAATGATAAATCTCCTTTGCCTGCTTTCCACAAATATCTTGCACCAAAATATTTCACAACAACCCAATAAGTCTTCCAGAACAGGTACTTTTGATGAGCTGTCGATTCAATGCTCTTCAAATCACTGTAATTGTTCTACATAACTTTTCATCAATTCACATAAGTCGATCGTACAACAGCTTGCGATTTTACACTTTAAACATTTCTGCTATAGATAGAGACAGCACTAAGTCAATTGCACACTTTGATGTTTGTTAAATGGCACTTAAGTTGACATCATTGCACATAAGAAAACTACAACCGTAAAACTTGGCATTTTGTACTAACAATATTTTGCTATAAATGGCATCACAAGGGAAAACAATTCAATAATTTGTTCACAATTGTACTAAGGATTAACATAATAAACACTGTAAATCATGCTCCTTTTTTTTTGTATAAAGTCATCATCTACATGTACTACAAACAGCAGTAATCTACATTGATAAAGATTGAAAATCATATATTTATTAATGCAATCATTGTCTACTTCAAACTGATCTACATTAAAGGGACACATGGCAATCTTGATGTTTTTATAAACTTTACATTAGCATTTCATTTTTTTAATTCAGTATCAGTACCGATACCGTATACTTGAGAGCATATACATGTATATGGGGTAATACAATTTGAGAATTTTCAATTCTTCATTATTCAACCATTCATGTAGGTTTAAATTTACAGGTAATATTCAATATCGGTGTAATATATTAATCAACAATTAGTTATATGCAAAAACAATTTGCTTTGAACTATTCACATGTAATCTTAAAATTAATAATAATTTGAAATATGAAAAATATTATAATGTTATGTAGAAAAACTTTCGGAATGCCACGAGTTTTAAAAAAATCAAGATTGCCGTGTCTTTTTAAAAATATAAATCATTGTAAATGATGATATGTGTCTTTTTTAACGAGATTTTAAAATATTTCCTGGAGTATCATAGGACACATAGGCTCTCAGACAGGCTGGCAACTCTAACTGCTGCAGTCTGGCGTCCATGTCGCCATCGTACCCCAGACATTGCCTCATAGATGTACGGCATAAATCCTTCAGACTTCTTGAATTAGATGCAAATCTGTGCAACTGATCACAGAGTATGGGGAAATTGTGTAACGCCATCGGAAAATCTTTCTGCAAGAGCCATTCCTCGCTACTCAAGTTGTATCCAGCTTCTATAAACAAAACCAAAAATTCAGTGAGGCCCCGCATAGCTGCTAGATAAAATGGTGTCTTCCTTGGGGCCTTTGGGAGATACATATTTGCTCCAACTTTCACTAGGTACTTGGCCATCTCAAACTCATTGTAGTACACTGACAGATAGAAAGCAGTGTTACCGTTGAGGTTCAGCTTGTCTATTTTAACTCCTCGTTCAATGAGTAATTTTGTAACTTCCATTTTGCCACTGCTTGCAGCTATGTGTATCACATTCTCCTCGTCATTCGTAAGCTTGGTGAGGGATGCTCCCGCATCTAGCAATGTCTTCACCACTTCAACGTGTCCATAGCACACAGACGTATGAAATGCAGACCAGCCATCACGATCTGTACGATTGATTTCTGCCCCATGTGATAACAGAACTTTACAGACACTATTATGTCCGAGACAGGTAGCTGCATGAAGCGGGGTAAAACCGTCGCACTGAGCTATGTTTACATCCCCACCCCGCGATATCAGAAATTCGGTCATTTCCGGATTGCCGTAGGTGGAAGCCCAGTGCAGGGGAGTTCTCTGATCATCATCGCGACAATTAACATCCCCACCGTACTCGAGCAATCTCTTCACAAACTCAATATGTCCTTTTGAAGCAGCAATATGCATAGCTCTCCGACGCCAAATGTCATGGTTACGTTCAGGTGCAAGTAAATCGCAGCCGCCTTCAAACAAAATGTCCAATATGTCAACATATCCTAAATAGGCCGCTTTACAAACTGGGGACCGTCCCTCATACGTGAAGTTGGAAGAAATTCCCTTCTTATGTACCAAGTTGTGCACCACCAAACAGTTATGTTGTTCTATAGCATCAAGAAGCTGTATTTGCAGTAGCAGTAGTTCACCCAGCTCCTCTTCATCAGAAACATTCTCATCTGAAGAGACAGCAGCCATCGTTTATATCTGAAAAAGAAACATGGACATATTTCTGTTAATTCTATGGTGAAGTAGGAATCTTTCTAGGTCCTTAATAAGTTTATATGGACATAGTTTCTGATAATTTCTCCCCTTTTTTAGATTAAATATCAGTTCTTTTACACAAATATCAAACACCCTCACTGCCATTGAACTGAACACTTGTGCAATATTAATAACTATGATCCATGTAGTTTATTACATTATTTGTGTGACAGTTTCTTTTAATATTGTGCAATCAGAATCGAAATAAAATCTTAAAATCCCAAAATTTGTTATCAGTCTTTATCTGAATAGCTCTGAACCACTGACAGCCTGAATTAATTCATTTATTCAACAGTGAGTTGTGATTTCAATAATCAATTTGTCAGTACAGCGACAGCAGAACAGCCAACAATTACAAATAATAATGAAATACCAACCTAACAATTTATATTATCCAAATAATTACACTCGAAATGCTTAAAAAATTGACAGAATCCTCGATGGTATTTCTATGCGTCCTGTTGATTCACATATTTTTTAATTGTGTGTCCCTAGCGAATATGAGTCCTAGAAGCAGGACTCGCAGGTAACAAAATCACTGCACCTGGCCAGGTCATATGTGCATATATTGTGAAATATGTATGTTTATTAATGTTAATATATATATCTATCTAAATTTGCCATAAATGTGATATTAAATTGAAGATTGATTATTTATTGATTCTAGGTAAGAGCATTTATTTAAAGTTTTGTTGTGGTTTATTTGAGATTTAAGAAACTATTTCCAGCGGATTTATATTGTCCCAGGTCAATACCTGGTGGGCGGGACTTGAAATTCATTGATACTATGGGCCAATAGGCCTGCAGTTTCGATGTGTTTCAAGTCCCAAACAGCAGGTTTTGGTCTCTCACAATATAAACCCGCTGGAAATATTTCATTCCACACATTTTTTGGTCAAATGCAAAGAGACGTTACAGGGTGCTTTCTATAAAAGTCCATATGTAATAAAAGCACCGCAGATATCAAATAAATCAGTCTAAGTTGAACCTTGACCGAAATGAAACAGGAGTCAAGGTCCGAGTTTGTTTAGGTGTAGCACTCCCATTGCAACACCTGATTGCAACTTTTGTTACATTTTTCAAGCATTGTCATGTTAGAATTGTTAGACATCCTTTGGCAGCCTCTGGTGTGTTATTTGGTCACATTTTGGCGGCCTTCTAGGGTAAAATAACCCCCCTTAGCCTTCAATTTTTATGGCCATAATTATTTTTTCACTTTTCAAATCAAATCGCTGGCTACGCCCCTGTCCGGGGAAATGGTCTCCGTTGGGGCCAAATAAATATATAGGAAAAGGGGCTTGGAATACTTTTGGGGGTAAAATATCTCATTTTTAGAAATGTGGACACAGATCGTGTTGATGAATTATGCATGTTTGTGTTGTTTTTTAAATCTGGACACATTCGATGTTGTAAGTTCTGAAGGGAATGAAAAAGAGTATCTAGATGTTGTCAATGTTGCAAGTTCTGAAGGGAATGAAACATAATATTTCTCAATATAGAACATATTTATTCGAATGCTGCAAGTTCTGAAGAGAATAAAAAATATGTTTCCATTTACAGCTATTTACCGTAGTCAATGTTGCAAGTTCTGAAGGGAATGAAAAAAGGATTTAAATTATCTCAATTTAAAAGTAATTCTATCAAGGTTGCAGTATCTGAAGGGAATGAAAACTTTTTTATACGGACATATAGCTCTTTTTGATATCAGAATACACCACAGTAGTAAACGTTCCATGAATATTTTCTACGAACTAGGCCTATGTCCTTGTGATGACACAATTGTAAAGGCATTCATTTCATTCATAAAAATTGTTGACTGCGTCCCTTGCAGAAGCGATATAGTTCATTCATCGAAATTATGATTCATAAACCAGAATGTTATCGCGCGCTTATTAATTTAAATTGACCAATCAAAACAATTGTTGCATAATTCTGACTGGTTTGCAACGGATTTTACCTCGATGTTGTCTGCTAAGATGGCCGCGTCTGAGAAATTGGAAAAAGTGCAGTTGTCAACATAAATTGCGTATTTCGAACATAAAACGATCCTTGAAGGTAGTTTTATTGATGCAGAAACACTAGACTTGTATTATTGTTTTATGTTTCGCCTCCTCCAGAATCACCGATTTTTTCCAGAATGATCGATCGATGTTGAATATATTTTTAAAAAAAAAGGGTCAATTTCGGAAAATAGTCAACTACGTCTTGGTCTAAAAACGGTTAAACATGGCAATAAAATCATTTTTTGATATTTTTTAACATGTGGACACACTGCCTTACATGAACGTGTCCACTTTTTCAATATTACATAGCAAAAACTTTAAAAAAAAAGGTCTCAAAATCAGTTTACTCAAATTGGGACAAGGCCAATATAAGTTATTCATTTTTAATTTGTGTCTAGATATGAATGACAAGATAGGATTTTAATTCACACACATCTCAATGCATACATGTGATATTTTCAGGAGAGTTACCAGGGAGATTTGACTTTTTTTCAAGGGAGATTTGACAAAAACCAGGGAGGTTTTTATACTCGAATTTTTAACGCGTATCGGTAGATTTTTTTTTTGATATAAACCTTAATAAAGGACTACAACTTATCCATGGATATACACTTCGTTCAAGAAGAATTATACTTCGCAAGATACTTCTGCTTTTTGGGCCTGGAATGTTCAGATTCCGGAGATAGATCTCGTTTATGGCAATATGCATTTTGATTTTGCAAGTAATAACCATAATGAAGATGCTTCCCATTTTATACACAGACAAAACACTTCTTTAATCAGGACAAACTGCAATCGATTAGTTGAAATCGTCATCCTTTACCAAATATCAATCCATTCCGAATTTGCTAATTACCATCCCACTTACAGTCGGTATATTCATAATTTTGCATTACAGAGATGTTGAGATTTTATTTTATTTTCAGTAGGTGATAAAATTTGTATTACTCGGTTTTTATCCTTAGGTTCTATAGTAAAACAAAAATCTTTGGCAGAGTAAAAAGATGATAATTTTCAAGATTTTGATTTTAAAATATACATATATTGAATCGATTTGCATGAATGTGCATGAAATAGGCAGGGTTTTAAAAGTATCACACTGTAGATACCTTAATTTTAACAGTAAACTTGGTTGAACATCAAGGATAAAGACCGAGTTTATCACCTACCAGAATGTATTAGTTATGTCTTATATCTGGTCACTGACTGGTCAGTTTTTTTGATGATGCTCTATCAAAATTATGAATTTCTATCAATCTTCCATGGACTTTGAGATATCACCGCCACGTGTCATAAACAAACAGTCCAATCACTATTTTCACACAATAAATAAACTAATTAGCTGACATGCTAATCCTTTTAATTACATGCCCAGGGGCAATGTTTTCACAGATATAGATAAGACGTTGGTGTTTATTTTCTAAATCATTCGTAAAACTCGGTCTTGATCCAATAAATCATAGCAATTACCCAAAAGGATTCGCAAAAAGCGAAATTTTGAAATATCCTCGGCCTCCTAGTTTTCGCACACTTAGCGATAATTGGTATTATAATATCAGTGAAAAGTATACAGTTAACCTAATAAGATGCTAGATGGAATAAACTATTCACTCTGCAACAAAAACTACCTAGACAATTATCAAATTTAATTTACCTTTCATCTGATAAGAGTTTTAAATGTATGACCTACATATTTTTACTTGCGATAAGTGGCTTTAGTTTTCGCACACTTAATTTAATTAGTTTTTTTTCCCCATGATGCAGTGTTTTCATACGGGTAATTTTATGCAAATGAGTTGACCCGATTTTATGTAAAATTGCCAACACAGAAAAAATAGCAATGTATCCACTATTATTTTACTTTAAAAGAAGAAAACAATGCCTTGTATTTGCTTTGTGTTGTTTTAAAGAAAAAAATACATTCATCATCTCGGAAAATAATAGTTTGTAAATTGTTTACATCTGCTGTGTTCAAAACATGGCAGCCAACTTAGGTCACATGTCAGTCACGAAAGTTTTGGGGCAAACTGTTATGAAATAACCACTTGCCAGATGACTTTTTTACATAAACACCGATATTGTGTCATCGTTTTTTGCAGGTACCCGCCATTGACTTGACCCAATTCCATTTCTTATTTACGATGAAAGAGGTTGATGAAAACGCATTTTGTTTACGGTTAAAGAAAGATAAAAGATCAAATCCATATAGTAGCGAAAAATAATATTAATATTCCTGAATTTTCTTTTAAGGGAAAGTATTTAATGATAAATACACCGGTAGATGGAGGAACATGCAAAATAATAATGTCGGTAGAGCTGAAAATCGCTTCAATTTTGTTTTTGATGCTTTGAACTATATGCTTAGCAGACAGACATCAAAAGTGATTACGGAATTCACACAAGAAACGTGCGCATACGTCATTTCCTGAATCGTCCGAAATCACAAGGTGTGCGAAAACAGATGGTTCGACGATACCGGGAGAAATGGAGCTCCTGGCGGGAGGCCGGGAAATTCCATGAATTCCCGGGAAAAATTAGCTCCCGGCGGAAGATATCACATATATGTCAATGCAACAATCAATGGGCGTGTTACACCTTTAGGGCCGAGTTGACCTGGACTGACTAATAAGTCAGTCCTGGACTGACTAATAAGTCAGTTTTGTCTGGTTAACATTTAAACTAAAACCAGCAAATTATTCAACGTAGACTACTGAGTAGTCATAAATGCTCTTCCATGGTCAAGTGATCTGCCTCCACCACCAAAAAATCGACCGTCATATAATATATAATGTGTTGAAAATGACGTAAATTAAACAAACAAACATTTCCTCCACCCACTCAATCAGATGTTTTTTGATAAATTGTTTTGTTTTTTATATGTTGACATCGACATGCAAACTTGCAGTTCTTACAAACTTTTATGGAACCTAATCCATGTTATGAAATATTGCTATTGCAACACATTAATTTACCTTGTAATTACATCTATGTTGACATTTCCAAGATTCTGTGACACAAGTGACCTTCACCTTTCTGCTGGAACGGAGTTTGTTCCCTTGTCGTTAACGGAAGTGTGAATTCAACTTCCGGCCAGGTGCTTGACAACAGAAAGCTAATTGGCAATAAATGTCAATTATTGATATTATTATAAAATCAGGTTAAACAGTAACAGAAGAAATCATGGCGAATGAAAAAGTGATGAAGGGCGATGTCATGGAATTTGCATCCAACATGAAAAAACTTGTAAATAACAAAGACCACAGGTTTGTAATTTGATTTTAAACTGTAAAACGAAAGTAAAGTGGGTGGGGAACTGTGTTACCTGTAAACTAAGATACTAAATGAATTATATATTTACTATGTAATTGAATGGATTTATGAGTATCATCCCATTTGCGAATAAGGGAAACCTATGGCATTGGCCTTTCCAGAGTTGGATAAGGGTTTGGGGGCGGGGATACTTTTAAAATCGACAGGACAGTCAAAGCAGGAATCCATACAAGGAACAAACTCTTCAAACGCATGAAAAAGTCAGGAAAGGCAAGTGATGTTAGAAAATATAAGGATTAAAAAAAGAATATCCAACGAGCAGAAAGACAGTCCTTTTGGAATTATATAAACAACATTATTGAAGTTGGGACCCCAGACGATGTAAGACCATGTAAACAGAAAAGATTCTGGGCCTACATCAAATCCATCAGAAAAGACAACACTGGCGTTTCTCCACTCAAAAGCATGGGACGCCTGTTCAACAACCCTAAGGACAAGGCAGACATACTGAATAACCAATATCAGTCAGTCTTCACCCAAGAGGATACTACTTCAGTTCCTGACCCAGATGGGACCCCTTATCCATCCATGAATGACATCATAGTCACCACTGAGGGAGTCGGAGCACTATTGCTGAAAATCAACCCCACGAAAGCATCAGGTCCTGATCAGATCCCAGCCAGAGTCCTTAAAGAGTGCCACAAGGAAATCGCACCACTTTTGGCGATCATCTTCAACATAGCCATACGCACAGGAGTCACGCCTACAGACTGGAGACAAGCCAATGTTATAGCAGTCTTCAAGAAAGGGGAGAGATACGATGCCAGCAACTATCGCCCAGTTTCACTCAAGCCAACATTATAGCAGTCTTCAAGAAAGGGGAGAGATACGATGCCAGCAACTATCGCCCAGTTTCACTCACCTGCCTATGCTGCAAGCTGTTGGAGCACATAGTCGTCAGTAATGTGCTGAAACATGTGGACATGTATAACATCCTGACTGATTGCCAGCATGGTTTCCGGGCAAGAAGAAGCTGCGAGACACAACTCGTGACACTCTTTCACGAGCTTGCTTCCTCGTTAGACACTGGGATCCAGGTTGATGTGGTCATTCTTGACTTTTCTAAAGCAATCGACCGAGTCCCACACAAACGCCTCCTCAAGAAACTCAACCATTATGGCATCAGAGGTAGCACATACAAGTGGACTGAATCTTTCCTATCCAACAGACATCAGCAAGTGACAGTAGAGGGTTCTACATCAGACAGTGCTAAGCGGAGTCCCTCAGGGTACCGTCCTCGGCCAGCTCCTGTTCCTCCTCTTTATAAATGACCTCCCAGACAAGTTAGCCTCTAAAAAAAGACTGTTTGCAGATGATGCCATTGTATACAGACTGTCAGATAAGGAAAGAAGATGATTGCCGAGCTCTCCAACAAGACCTTCTGACGCTAGCAGATTAGGAACAGAAGTTCCACCCACAGAAATGTAGTATTCTCCGTGCCACAAGGTCCAAGAACCCTAAAATCCACAACTACAGATTAAAAGGGCACACTCTACTAGCGTCTGACACAACCAAGTACCTAGGCGTAGACCTCCAATCAACTCTTTCCTTCAAAAATCACATCGACAGAGTCAGCAAAAAGGCGAATTCTATGCTAGGGTCCCTGAGGAGGAACCTAAGATCACCGAAAGAGGACACCAAGACAAATGCATATATCAGTCTGGTGAGACGACATGTGGAGTTTTGTGCGACAGTTTGGAACCCACACCATGCAGACCAGATCCATAAACTAGAAATGGTACAAAGACGAGCGGCGAGGTACATTACCAACCGCTACAGAAATACCAGTAGGGTAACTACCATGTTGGATCACCTGCAGTGGCAGATACTTGAAGACAGACGTTCCAAGCTCCAACTAACACTCCTCTACAAGGTGGTCAACGACTTAATAGACATCCGCTGCTCAGACTCAGAGTACCTCACTCCGTCTACAACACGTACAAGAGCACTACATTCCAAGAAATTTCAACACTTTTCTGCAAAGACGGACACATTCAAGTTTAGTTTCTTCCCGAGAACTATCCCTGCCTGGAACACACTCCCAGCTGCTGCAGCTGAGGCCCCCTCCTTGGTACACTTCAAGAGGGAGCTTTCTGCTTTCAGCCCTTAAACCAACATCTCAACTAAACCTACTATGAATCAAGTGATGATGTGAAGCTGTGTTAGCGGGGACACACTTGTCCCTGGTACTGCCTCAGAAGCTGAATTGGTTCATATCAGATGATTCTATGTAGGTTTGGGCATCTTTCCTGTACCTCTTTCTTTATTACCTATACCAATTTATTCTTGTATTTATTCACCTTATAGCAATATTTACGTCTATTATTGTCTTTATTATTTATTCTAGTTCATCCTATACTTGCTTCTATTAACTCTTATTTTATCTTCTGTTGACATTATAAATAACCGCGATGCAAAGTATTTTTTCCGTTGAATGATTGTCATATTTGGACAGATCAACGTATACTATAGATGTACCGGTAGATGTAGAAAATACAATTTACGATTCTCACAGCAAGATCGCTACCAAATAACTTTGTGTGGAAGCAAGGACAGATAAATCCAATGCACTTTGTTTTCAAAGAAGACTGGGCTTCAAACAAACTTCAAATCATCTTAAAGAACAATATCATTTCCTGTAAGCTGTCAGATTGACCACTTCTGTGTGTTAAGAAGTATGTAAAACATCATTCAAAAAAAAAAAGAAAAAAAAAAGCACACTGACAGCATTATTTTAAAATGATTTTTGATAAAAAGTGTGACTTTGATGAGGTTGTCCATATTATTATTGCATGGCCTGGGATAAGCACAGGGGAGTAGCTTCAAAGAAATGCAAGCAACTGAGATCAAATGGTCACGGTCGGGAAGGTTGTGTTTGTGAGCTGGGGAGTGGAGGTGGAGAGGGGGTATCCCCTTCCTATTTTTAAAATTTACAAATTTTTAAAGGTGATTGGGGTTCTTCCCAATATTTTGTTTAGATAAAATGGTGTGTTTTTAAGCACGTTGGTAGACAATACCAAATGCATCTTTTGACTTCACGATGCCTTCGACTCTTAGTGTAATCTAATATATAGGAAATAGCATAGGGATACAATAGCATAAATAAGAAATACATTTATGATTTGCACAACTAGACCAGGGACCTGATCATCCCTAAAGAGTTTCGTTTAAATCCGGCCAAGGGTCCGGGAGAACTAGTCAGGACAAAGTTTGTGTATTAAAACCTTTAAAGGGACATAACTCTGCCAAAAATCATTCAACCGGAACATGACGACGATATGTACAGCTAGGCTTGAAACGTTTCACTGAAATCCAGCCAAATGGAGGCCCTTTCGTCTTAATGAGGCCCAAATATAGCATATTTCAGAAAATCAAAGGCCATAACTGGTGTAAATGGTCCAATCTCATTATCTGGTTGTTTTTCAAACTTTTCGGAACTTTCATTGATAATAAAAATCTGGTAAAGTTTGGTAAAGATCGGATGAAAAATGAAGGCCTTATCGTCTTGAGGCAAAATATAGCATTTTTAACTAAATCAAGGGCCACAACTCTGTTGTTACTGGTCCGATCTGGCTGATTTACAGACTTTTCTGAGCTTTCATTGATAGTAACAATCTGGTAAAGTTTGGTAAAGATCGGATGAAAAATGAAGGCCTTATCGTCTTGAGACAAAATATAGCATTTTTAACCAAATAAAGGGCCACAACTCTGTTGTTACTGGTCCGATCTGGCTGATTTACAGACTTGTCTGAGCTTTCATTGATAGTTATAATCTGGTAAAGTTTGGTAACGATCGGATGAAAAATGAAGGCCCTATCTTAAAGAGGCAAAATATAGCATTTTTAAATAAATCAAGGGCCACAACTCCGCTGTTACTGGTCTTTTCAAATTTCCTGAGCTTTCATTGATATTAACAATCTGGTAAAGTTTGGTAAAGATCGGATGAAAATTGAAGGCCCTATCGTCTTAATGAGGCAAAGTATAGCATTTTAAACTAAATCAAGGGCCATAACTCCACTGTTACTGGTCTGATATGGCTGGTTTTCGAACTTATCATCATTAAGACGATATGGCCTTCATTTTTCATCCGATCTTTACCAAACTTTAATAGTTTGTTAATATCAATGAAAGCTCGGATGAAAAATGAAGGCCCTATCGTCTTAACAAGGCAAAATGTAGCATTTTGAAATTAATCAAGGGCCATAACTCTGCTGTTACTGGTTCGATTTGGCTGGTTTTCGAACTTATCCAAGATTTCATTGATATTAACAATCTGATCAAGTTTGGTAAAAATCGGATAAAAATTAAAGGTCCTATTGTCTTAAGTAGGTAAAAGTTAACAGACGACGGACAACACGCCATTCCATAAGCTCTGCTGGCCAAGCTAAAAATCATTTTACCTGTTTTTGGAAGTAGGTATACAAATCGAGCGGAAAAAGTTTAGCATTCATGGAACCCAGTGAACAAAAAACATGCATTGAAAGTTTCAAAACAAACAAAACATTAGGATAAATAAGAGGCAAGACATGTGATACCACAAACATAAATGGTTGACAATACGGATACCGCCTTGGAACGGTCAGTGGCAAAATGGCCGCTGGGGGTTTATATAATATAACAGAACATATACTTTATTGACTTGTACAGAGTTTATCATCATTCAAATGAACATAGATATAAACATGTTAATAACACACATGCCCACACACACACCCATGGACATGCATGGACATGCATGTACATGCGCATAATTAGCGCATTCTCAAGCTCCCATACAAAGCAAATAACTAATTAACAAAATAAATCAATACCATTGTGATTAGAGGATGAAATATGTAGTATTCACAGTGATTAACATAAACTTAAGCCAGGTTCTAGGGTGCACTTAAAACCTCACTCTTACCCTATTGTCATAAAAATGAGTTGGTGTAAATACAGAAATCCCCACTAGGCTTAATCCCCTGACAAACAGGTCATGTAAGTATAGCACAAAGATGATCATGTATATATGAATATAAAGGGAATATAGTACTCCACAAAGCAAGTACTCAATGGCAGAAGCCAGAACAAAAAATAAAATAATTTCTTGACATGTGTTTGTAGATTGAATATCAAAATCACCGGCTATATCTATACCTTCCTGGTAAAGCAACGCATTCGAATAAAATCTACTCTCTCGCACACCTTCATTGAAATCAAATGTCTCTTTTTAAAGGAAGGGTTAACTAAATACTGTACTCTGATACTGCACCTCCAGAGAAGATGAAATGATAAGAATAAGTAGCTCTATATCTTTTTGATCTCTTGTTGCACCGGGTATTTCATCCGGCTTGAAAAAGTGTTTATTTAAATGATGCAGCTTTGTTCTTTCTTTTTCTACATTTTTTTGAAATTCTGATTTGCAAGCAGGTGAATATTTGAATCTGTTCTAGCTACGCCCCTGAAGCAGTTGCAAATTTGCAAATCTCATACTTTAAATGAAGCATTATTGAACATGTAACATTAATTTTGCCATTGACTTGTTTTTATTTATAACATAAAGCTGATAAACAATTTTAAAATTTGTGAAATTTTAAGCAACAATTTATATTATGTTAATTTTCAGCGATGTTAAATTCCTGATTGGATCCAACAGAAAGGCCGTATATGCCCACCGGTGTTTACTGTCATCTAGATGTGCTGTATTTAAAGCCACATTTGCCGAGCAGTCACAAAAGAATGGAACACTTGACAAAGACACCCCATTCGTACTGTCAGACATGAACCCGGATATCTTCCTCTCCATGCTAGAATTCATTTATACAAATTGTGTCACACTTACACCAAAAATTGTGAGTATGTTCCTTCCAAAGTTATTTTATAACTATGTACTCTGTTAGTAGAAATTGGATATTTGGGGTATTAACTAGTTTGCAAAAAGTATATAAATTATAATCTATAATCAACTCTCAAAAATATTAAGATAGTCCAATCCAGTGTAATGCATACATGTTTTATAAAAAAAATGTTTATGCAAGTATGTATAATTGACGTTGTCTTTGAAGCGACGATTGCGGGAGGCAAACAGTACTGGTTCTACCCAGGAAAAGTGGGTGGTTTGCCTCTACCACAAAAAATCTACAGTGATATATAACCTTACATGTATTGAAAATGACGTAAAACACCATACAAACAAACAAAAGTAGACTTTGAGACATTGTATTTAACATCGATGTACCTATGCAGCTTTCATTGGTATCAGTCACATTAAGATCACATTAAAATAGAATAGAATGAAAAATATTTACAGCTTAAATTACAGAACAATCAGTCTGTATTAGACGGCAGTATTATGATTTTGCCTTAGGGTAATTGCAGTGGCAAAACACATGGGGATTGAATATGTGTGCATGGTTATTAACTTGGACTGTTTTCCTACCCCTAATAGAAACATTAATTCCTCTTGCTTCCAGGCAATAGAAGTCCTTGCCACAGCATTAGAGTATGGTCTGGATGATCTTAGACGGGTAAGTAACTATGCATGTTTTATTAATTTCCAATTTATTTTAGTACTAAGAGACCACTAAATGGAAAAGTAAAATTGGTCTTTTATTCTTAAAGTACTTATCGCACCATTAACAGGCAAAATTTACAACAGATGTATACCGTTTCTAAACCTATACTGACGATGAGGTGTATATATAAGGTGTATATATAACTTTAATTTCCGAACTCTATAGTCACAGTATAAATGGCTTTAACCAGCCATGCCAACACTGGAATGTTATATCATAATTCATTTTACACATAGTCAAATCTCAGTATGTTAAATCTCATAATTAAACCTGTACTTTTAGTGGGCACATATACATTATTTTATGACATGAACACCTGCATGTGGTCTCTGAATACAGGTGTATTTTAATGTAAAGCTGTTCAATTTGGAACTTAAATGGTGGTCACTTAAAGCAAGTGGTCTCTTAATGGAGATTGTCATTGAGCCGGTTTGACTGTAGTACAGACTATAGTGACACTTACATATTCGGAGAATCCAAGCTCAATAGACCCAATACCGTACATTCAAATCGGTAAAACCGATGGATGCTCCCAGAAATGTATCCTGAACTTATCCTTTGGCCTTGTATCACACATTAGTTTTCAATGTGCAGTTCCTTTAGTAGTTTATGCTCCGGATAAAAAAACTAAGTATAAAATTACAAAGGGCAATAACTCTAATTTGAATGATGACAGAGTTACGGATCTTGCACTCTGCACTTCCTCTCATTGCCCTCTATCATTGTGTGAAGTTTCATTGCAGTCCCATTATGAATTATTTTCAAATTTATCTCGCCAAAAGGCTCGTTAAAATTAAAATAATTCATGACTCGTTTCATAAATCTTATATGAAATGGGAACTCGTTTAAGATCCTCTATATATTAACTTGACACATTTTGGTCAGTGTTCTGTGACACACACTTTTGGTCAGTGTTCTGTGACACACACTTTTGGTCAGTGTTCTGCGACCAACGGATATATTTATAAAACATGACCACCTTACCATTTAAAAGCTTGACTGAATATTTTGTTTTGGATTTTGTAGCTTTGTGTAGAGTATTTAGAAGAAAACCTCAGTGTACAGAATGCATGTGACTGCATGCAGGCAGCTGTTACATATGGGCAAGATGATCTGAAAGAAAAAGTATTAATATATATAGAACAGCATACAGAAGTAAGTACTGGCACGTTTATAAAAGATGAGAAAAATGCAGGAGAAATCTCCAAATAAGTGAACAGATATTTCTTGTGCATTTTTCTTTTTTATCTCGAGAAGTAAAATTAATTTACTGAAGCTTTGTCTATGTGAGGTGACATGACTGTTTATATTCAGTTTTAATCTGACAACATACATTAAACAAAATTAACTAAATCAATTTAATGTTGTAGTCGACTTTCACTCATATAGAAGATACTATATTAAGGTTATTTTTAACCTCTGCTTAAAAAAACTTGGTTTAAAAGTATATACATATTAACAGTAAGTATACCATTAAGACATACTTTTAGTGAAAGTGTGTACATCTATATGAATATTTCATAAGGCTTAATTAACTATATTTCATATGATATAAGTTCTGTAATAAAAAAAAAAGAGAAAAAGAAAGAAAAAAAGGCTGAAATAAACAATGTAATTTAAAATCGTAATTTGTTATAATTCCAAATGAAAGTTTAATGTTATTACCAGAAGTTTATTAAACAATTGTATGACAACCAAAAGTCATAAGTTTTATTATAAACTGCAAGTGATTTATTACTAATGGTACATTTAGTACTAGTGTTATGGTTAATAGAATCAGATCTCCAGTAAATTTTTGCTTAGCCATGTTTGAAAATGTTTGGGCAGATTTCATTAGTATAAAGAAAACAAAAACTGACTTTTGTAAAAATTAGTGTTCCCTAATGTGTGCACCTGTATTTGGAGCATTCTGCAAAAAAAGAATCACGAGTAGGTTGTCAACATTAGATACTGGCATTTCATGTTGTGCTTCTTTATTTTAGAGTGTGTTCAAATCCAAAGCATTCCAAGAATTGTCCGAAGATGCATTAGCGGAAGTTCTCAAAGTAGACGGTCTCAATATGGATGAATCGGAAATAATCAAATATGTCAAAGAATGGGCAGCAGTTAATTCTGTAAGTTTAACTATTTACCTTTTATAGTGCACTCATGCAGTTTTAACCCTGTTTTATTTATTCATGACAGTGTACAATGTATGAACTTACTTATTAGCAAATATGTTTTGTTAGTCCTGACAATGTATATATATATATAGATGCAGGTCCATTCATTCAGTACTTTCAAACATGTTTTATTAGTTGTTATTTATTAGTTATTGTCAGACATGTTTTATTAGTCCTGAAATGTATATACAGGAGCATACTTATTGTTAGAAGTTACTTTTAAACATGTTTTATTATTTAGGAGCATACTTATTGTCAAACATGTTTTATTAGTTGTGACAGTTTCATGCAGACTGGTTATAATGATTTGCTGCAGACTGGTTTATGTTGCTGTCTTCTAAATACCCATATAATTATATGTTGCTGAGTATATATAATTCAATTTTATTAATGCACAAAATAATTTTTTTGTAAACCATGTTGTATAATGTTGCCATGACTTGCAGGTTGTACTAGGGAAGCCAGTATCTGAAATTGCCAAGAGCGTGATTATCTGGGTTAGACTGCCCATCCTCACTCCGGATGAACTCGAAAAGTTAGAGAAGGAAAACAATAAAGATAACGTCATTCCAGTAAGTTATATAAGTTAATTCCATCCTGCTTTTCTTAATCATAATTATAACTAAGTTTTATGTAATAGGACCATTTGCTTTATTTGTTAAAAGGCAGTTGACAGCCAAAAATATTAGCACCCAGGGTGATAGCTAAATGGAGAAGGAACCGTGGTAAAATGTTTGCACCTCAGATGAGTATTCCAGGGGACAAGCATTCTAACCCAGCCAGGACTGAATTTTGATTAAATTCTCGAAATACTTAAAAAAGAATTTCACACCTGACCAATCCTTCGGATAAGTCTTTAAATGAAGGTCTGTTCGCTAAAATGCATAGTGCAATACAGCGAGTACAAGCAGATGCTTATAAACAAGCCATATATGGTATGTTGTTTGCAGTACATGCCAACATTCATACAACATTTTAAGGGAGATTATTCTGTCAAGCCTGTGAATATATTTGTGATGGTTCTTATCCTGCTTAACCTATTACCCAGTTTTTTTAATTCAGACTACCTGTAATATTTTCTTAAGACTTCACTCTCAGACATTAAATTATATAATTCAATTTCGGAATCCTAGAAATGTTCAACTCTGAATAAATAAGTCTCTGTTGACGCTTGAGAATGTGCATGTATGTATCTATACAGATGAATATTCCCTTTCCTGTAAATAAAATATATCTTTAACCGCTGTACACGTATTAGCATGGGAACAAAGTAAATACTGTAAGAATCCATTAAATTAGGTGCAGAAGGTAATATTTTAAAACTGTAAATGAAGTGTCAACTAATATGTGCATTTCTGTTATTCAGGTAGATTCGTTTAGAACAGCATGGAGATTTCACGCGCTTGGTCAGCAAGACCCCAACAACACACATGCCCATAAACGTATTGGCTCACAGGAAAGACCTCACCACAAAAACCTGAATGGATAATTGGCATGTTATGTGTTAAAGCTATTGACAATATTACACTGATAAAACATTCCATTTGACTTGAGGAGGTTCTATGAAGAGAGAAAGCAGAGTGATCGTACAGATCATGTATATTCATTGAAAACAGCATTATTATGGGCAACACATAGGGCTAACATTGTTAACTGTTCTTGTGATTCTGGTGATCTTCACCTTTGTGATTCTGGTGGCAAAGGGTTGTTTTTGGGGTAAATGACTGATCAGCAACCAGACATTGTAAACTCTGATCAGTCTGCGAGTTAGTTTTTTTAGTCGTGCTTAGCGGGTTAAGGGTTAAAAATAGGGATACTGCCATGAAACTGTCACTGGCACAAGCTCAAGTCTTTTTCTTATTTATTATCCAAGAGAAATACACACATATCATAGAGAATTACATGTTTATTTCATCTTCAGTTCTTCATGTAGTGAGTTAGAACATTGGTGTGATTGACTAACTGCATGCTGATTTTATTTTGTAGTAGTTACTATTATATCACTGTTATGTTTTGTAACTATTATATCACTGGTATGTTTTGTTTTCCTGTGTATTCATATATACACCGACACATGTATAGAATGTTTGTTTTTTGTATAATGACATTGTTAGATCTAGTTAGATCTTGTTTATATACTGAAAAGAAAAAGAAACGCATAATGGGTATTTCTGCTATATATTGTATGTTTAATATATTTGCTAAGTACTGCTAATCGAATGGTACAGGGCGACATTAGGCCTGTCCTTTTGGAAAGAAAGTTTAAACAGCACCGGACACACCGATGGTTACCAATTTAAAGTTTCATTATCGACAGAATGCGCATTTGGCTCAAGCAGGTGAGCAAACTTAGGCTTTAAACGTTGCAATCTCTTAACATTAAACTCAATACTGAAATGGCTTGACTTTTTCAAGCGAAACTTCAACATTTATGAATTTCATGTAGCAAAGTATACTTTGATTAAAAGGTCTACTACATGACAGAATTGTCCTTTCTGTAATTAGCTGTACCTGCTTTTTGTACAAAACACGTTGAGATATATCTAAAATATTACGTGGAATTAGGTGTATATAATAGTGTAGTATAGGCAATTTTTTGATTATGCGTTTCTTTTTTCATTCAGTATATAATTTGATATATAATGTGATGAACTAAAGAGAGATTATTTTGATTCTGGCATTAAGGAAATTTGCTTTTATGGGCAACAAAATCAAATAATATCCATTTGTGTTAATATTAATTGTTGTGATACAAAGTATAATTTTTCTGTTTTGTAGAGTTTTATATTTATTGAATTGAATGCAAAAAAAGGTAGATCTGCTCAGGTACTTTCAAGACCTGTATGATTTTTCTTTTATTATTTAGCATGTCAGAATGTATTTAATTTACATGTAAATGAAAACAATACATGAATGCTTTGTTTCAAAATTTGTTGTGACTTTTTTTGTCTGTTCTTGAAAGTTTTTGAATCTGAAACTTGTTTGAAATAGTTTCTGTTGGAATCATAAGAAATATATAGGACGTAATTGATATTAATTATGAAAATTGTGTATGTATTCTGGGTTGGATCAAATTTCATGCATTCATCTCCCTCACTTTCACATCTCCGAGTTATAATGGTCCCCAAGTCGTACTGGATTTACAAAGGGTCCCGTTCAGTTGTAATACTTTGGCAAGTGAGAATGATCTCCCTTCCAGTTAGCCGAAACACTTAAATGAAATTCTGTGTCTGACCTGTAAGTAAGTCTTTGTAACATTTCAGTTACATTTTGTTATTGGTCGCACCAGTATTAATTTCATGATTAAAATAAAACGTTATATTTTCATTGTTTATAGTTCACATGTGAAATACCAAAAACGACGTAATGCCACTGTTGACGTTGTTGACGTTATTGACGTCATTGTTTCGCATTATGTTTTTTCTGCCTAAGTTACAAGGTTGTGAGTATATAATAAATAGAATATTTGTTGGTTTATATTGAATATAAGATCTTTTTTCATCTCGAAGTGAGGAAACTCGCATATTTTCGCTTGTGCTTTAATTTTCACTCGTGCTAAAGCACTCTTGAAAAATATGTTTTCTAACTTCTCGATGAAAATAAATCCTATATTAACTCCAAACAAACAAATATCCTCTATATATATACATGTACAAACATCCACTTTTTTTGATAATATGGATGAGTGTATATATTTGTTTTATAATGACACATACAGCCAAATCTGCTCTAGAGACCCTCTGCTTTAAAATCCCTCTGTTTCAGTTCACAATTGTAATGTTTTAATCAAAATGCACCTGAATTAACCCTATCATTGCCACAGTCAAAAGCATTGATTTGACGACCAGTGTAGACCCAGATCAATATGCACACTATGGGCAGGCTGATCAGGGTTTACACTGTTTGCCACTCAGTAAGAATGTTTTCCATAACATTTCATATATACAATAAACCAGGAAGGTTTGAATTTGAAATTTGGTGTCAAAAGGGTTAAGAGAACACCTTTGTTTAGAGACCAGTTTATAACTCCCCTTAAGTAGTAAGTTAACACAGGTTTGACCGTCTTGATTTATTTAATGATAAATGAATGCATTTGCTTTCGTACTAAGGATCTGAATAAGTCATCTTTGCTTTATATGCAGTTGTGCTTCAGTTTTATAGTTTATTTTCAGTAAAATTTGTTAGATTTTAAATGCATGTTATTATATTTATTGCAAACCAAAATGGGATTATTATTTTATTCCGTCCAAGTTGGGAGTGATATGGCTGTCAATATCTTGACTTACCAAGGCTCCTAGAAGTTTCTGTTTGTATGATAGAAGATGCCCATTATGAAAGAACAAAAACATTTAAAGAAACTAACACGCCAAAATAACGACATTATTACACTACAAAACCGTTTATCAAAACTCTGTCCAGGTGTTCAGGTGTTCAGGTCATATAATAATGTATATGTGCATATTAAAAGTATATTTAATATCGGCTTCTTAACATACATGTGACTGAATATGCTAAAATGAATTATGAGATGACTTGGGGTTTGGCCTGGCTTGTTAAAGCCGTTTATATTGTGTCTATGGAGTTTGGATTCTCAGAATATGTAATATATATATATACCTCGTCATCAGTAGGTTTATAAACGGTGTACATATACTGTAAAATTTGGCTGTTGTTGGCGGGAGAGCTACTTTAAACTTTTATTTTGTTCCCAGATCTACCCCAATCGACCATGTTCTGATATATTAACATACCTGTGTCTTAATTTGTACAATATATATATGAAAGCAATTTGGTAAAAGTTGTGTTACTGTTAGTTGCCCTCTGCGGATATTACAGGTTGTTTAAACTTTTTAGAAATGTTGAGGTTAATTAAAGGCAATCAAAATAATGTTTAAGACCTTAATTGAAGATGTGTATCAAACTTTAGTATATATAGAGTCGGTATAAGTAAGACGTAGTCAATGTAGCCATAAAACATTTAATGTTGGTTTATATAAAACTATACTCGGAAGCCATGGTTGAGTGCACGAAATGGAGAAAACCAAATTCAATCAACCTGGGTCCTGACGATGATTTAAATAAAGAATGACAAAGATTTAACATATCAGACATTGTTCATCATAAAAAAGTAAAGTATCATTAAGTTGTTAAATGTTAAACTCCAACAAATGTAATGACATGTTCTTAAAATTGAACTTAACTACTCATATTTTGTCTCTTATTATAATGTTTTTAAACGCAATATTCTCATCATTATTTAAAACGTCCTTTACTATTATTTAAAACATGTTTTACTGAGTTCTCTTCATGTAGTTTCATTATGTACTCATAGTCGTATTTTGTTTATTTGCTCACGTTGTTTTGTCTGTTTTTCTCTGTGTTTTTTAAACATTGTTAACCTGTGACCTATCATTCACAAATAAAAATCACCAGCTTTCTAACTTTCGTGGTTTTATGGTGTTGCTTTAAGCTAATTTGGGCTAATTATTTTTTGTGATCACTTTTGTATGTCGTATGTCTGTCCTTCATGTTTTCTAAAATGTAATGGTGGATTGTTACTATCATCCTTCCATAAAGATCTTTGAAAGTTTACAGATAAATCTGCAATCCAAGATGGTCAGCATTGGTATAAATGAGCTGAGAAGACTGTAATCTGCTCAAGAACTAGTGAACTGATGATCCGATTTTAGCTGTTGTTTCTCACAAAGCTCGATACACCACTGGCTAATAAAGTCACTGGCATTGACCAGTGTGCTTAATGTTTTTATGCTCAACCACGAAAGTGGAGCGGGCAATGGTGTTCAGTTCGCCTAATTCGTTAGAACATATACTTAGACCTACTGGCTCCAAAAGCCAAACGCTGCCTCTTGTGACCAAGAACAGTGGAAAATGTATCTAGAACGATTCACGAGCCTAGATTTGTTATACTTCGGCAGTTTCCCCGCAAAATGCGTGAATAAGCAAAAATGCGTGAATAAACATATGAGGTTATGGCAACCTTGATCTTTGTCCTCGTGACCACAACTGTAAGATGTTTCATCCTGTCATTAAATGCAAGGTATCTACATAGATTCATGAGCTTTGGATTTATACTTCGACAGTTGTCACACAAAATGCATGTATGTATATCGGGTCATGGCGACATTAATCTTAAACCTACTGACTCAATCCCAAAAAATTAGGGTTCATTCCGTCACCAAAGGAAATGTAACTATGAAAATGCACGAGCCTGTGTGTTATATATCGGCACCTATCTAGCGGAATGCGTTTATTAGCATATCCTGTAATGGCGACCTTGACCGTTTCCTCCTGTCTCTCAGGACATTTTATTTATAAAGATGCAAGAGCCTCCATAAACTTCAAAAATACGTATATGCATACTAGGGCGTTCCAACTTTGACATTTGTCATACTGGTCTCAAAAACAAAGGATTACCTTCTGTCACCAAGGACAACGCACCTTTGAAGTTTCATGGACATATAGGTATTATACTTATTTTAGTACTCCGGCCCGTACCTGTGTTGAGGCACACCGACGCAATTGCCTCGGTAAACTTTTGGGAAGGTAGCTTTTAATTGAATATCAAAATCATATTATGCTAACTGAAAATCGTGTACGGGAAATGCATGTAGAAAACAATGCGGTGTGTGGCATGCCCCCGAACGACCCCAGAGATGTATTTGCCTCGGTTATATTTGAATGATAGCTACGGGCCTGAGTAGGAACATGATTCTATCCTGTAGATGTATGTTTGAATGATAATACAAAAGGATTTAAACTTTGACCTTTCAAGTATTGATCAAGAACTCTATCACTATAGCTTAAACGCTGCTGGAAGTTGGTAAAAAAAGTCGGACAGGGAATGTATAGCTTTCACAGAACACAGTGAACCAAAAACACGCATTCATAACAAACAACAATGACAAGGATAAATAAAAATAAGTATAAAAGTCGAACAGGAAATGCAGCTTTCACAGAACACAGTAAAACCAAAAAAACACGCAAAAATCCAAACATGAATGGTAATGTTAATAAGGAATAAAGGCATATGACGTCACAAACACAAAAAGGGTTGACAATACTGGCTTGGAACGATCAGTGGCAAAAAAGACTTCCGTGGGTTTAAACCAGGTTCTAGAGTGCACAAAACCTAACACTTGCTCTACTGTCATCCCAGTAAATCGAAACTGTGTAAATAAAGAAATCCCCGCCATGACCTATTCTCTAATCAACAAGGCAGCATTAATAGTCAATATAAGCAAAACACAAAGAAATATAAAAAGATCGGACAGGGAAAGTAGCATTCAAAGAGGACAGTCAACCACAAAACACAGAAACAAACACGCAAACAGACAAACAAGAAGTCAAAAGTAATAATAAAATCAAACGACATCACAAACACGCAACAGGGAAGTCAAAAGTAATAATAAAATCAAACGACATCACAAACACACAATAGGGCTACCGCCTTGGAACGGTCAGTGGCAAAGCAGGCCACTGGGGGTTTAAACCGGTTATAGGGTGCACCAAACCTCACACTTACCCTACTGTCATTCCATTAAAACAGAACAATGTAAATAAAGAAATCCCCGCCATTATCTAATCTCTAACCAAGGCAACATCAATAGGCAATATAAGTAAAACACAAATATGCTCATGTAAATATAATACAAAATAACAATAGCTTAGAAAGCCACAATGAAGGTACTCAGTGACTTGGCAGAAGCCAGAGCAACAAGAGAATAATTCATTAAGGGCACGACAAGAAAGAGCATAGACAAACATCAAACACCACCGTCCCCATGAGCTTTAGGTAGGCGTCATCATAGGGTCCACAGCCTGTCCGGTCATCGTACAATTAAAGAGGAAAGCATAGTGGCGAACTGTAAAAGGGTCCACCACCAAGCATGCAGTACGTTGCAAAATGATAGGGTCATAATCAAACTTTTTAACAAGTTTAACAAAGATAGTATGAAAGTGATCATGACGAAGAATCTTACGAAGTTTATAAATCACATCATTATAGATGCTCGGGTATTTATAAATAAAAAAAAAAATAGCCTAGAAAGTCACAAAGAATGTACTCAATGACTTGGCAGAAGCCAGAGCAACAAGAGAATAAACCACTGAGGGCACGACAAGACAAGATTGCAGACAAACACCAAACGTCACCGTCCTTTTAAAGCAGCGTATGTGATAGCGCATACAAACAAGAGTTGACAATATAGGGCTACCGCCTTGATACTGTTACAGGCAAAATACCGCTGAATGTTTAAACCTTGTTCTAGGGCGCATCAAACCTCACTCTTATCCTATTTTCATAGGCAATAATAAACACACAAAGATGATCATGTATGTTGAGAAGATATTATCCCTATTAAATGCTATATAATGCTCGCGTATGTTTTAACTCGTCGATCATATCGGAATGTTGGTTATCTCATGTTATTTGCATATTCATCCAATCTCCCTTTTTCGATTAAATATGTGTTCTCCAAGACAGTGTTTGTTAAAACCAAGTATAGCCTGAAGAATCTTCAATTTTGTTACACGTCGACAGCTATCGAGCAGACTGCGATACCAAGCCATGACGACATTGAGCGTTGATTTACCGATCCGAACAGAAATGTATCTTTCACTAAGAGGAATGTATCTTTAAAGAATCTGTCAATGAGCCAAGGTGTTATACTTCGAAAGTTATTCCACAAAATGCGTGTACATGCATATCAGTTCATGACCTTGACCTACGGACCCCAAAACCAGGAGACTTTATCCTGCTACCAAGGGCATGTATCTATAAAGATTCGTGAACCTAGATGTTATACTTTGGCAGTTGTTGCATGGAATTATGCATATCAGGTGATGGCGACTTTGACCGTTGATTCACGGACTCTCAACAGCAACAGGGTTTCTCCTGTCGCCAATGGCAATGTATCCTTTGAAATTTCATGAGGCAACGTGGCATACTTCGGTAGTTATCGCACGGAAACGTGAATATACATACCAGGTCACTTGAAGATTCAAGAGCCTCGGACTTATACTTTGGGAGTTATGGCTCTAAATGCGTTTATATGGATACCTTGTCATGACGACCTTGACCTTTGTCCTCCGGACCCTTAAAGTGACATGGTTCCTCCTATAACAAAGGCAGATGTATTAGTACATATTCATGAGTCTAGGTGTTATGCTTTGGCATATGTCCCGCAAAATACTTATATGCATATTGAATATCAGGCCATGTAGACATTGCCATTTTACCTAAAAAGAGGAGATTTCCTCTTGTCACCAAGGGGACTGTATCTATAAAGATTCATCAGCTTATGAGCTTCGATAGATATCGCGCAAAATACTTATATGCATATCACGTCAGGGCAATCTTGTTCTGTGACATGACTCCAAAATAATGAGAGTTCCTCCCAGTAATTATAAGCATCCAAACACAGTTACATAAACAGTGAAAATAAATCAATCTTATTAAAGCTTGCAATAGTTTGTAAAACTGTATTATCTGTTTTGTTAATAAGAACTTTAACACTGCATTCATTCTCCATTCTAGTTATATTTCATTGTATTATTGTTTGTGTTAAAATCTTCATAAATAAATGTAGCCAGTATTTGAAATTCTGAAAGATCTCGTAGGTTTAAAAAGTAGGGTAAACACATGTTTACATGTTCCACGGCATATCTCGCCATGTATGTAACGACGTTCGCGATCATATAGTGTTTTCCAGGATGAAGGAACACCTCCTTTTTGGTTTGAGTGAAAATAAAATGTTTAAACAATTTGGTAAACTTCAGTTTCATGTAATATATAGATAGATATATAATTACTAACTTCTGACTTTTATTTGATATGGGCCATGTGAGCAGGGCAGTTTTCTTCACAAGTACCACTCATAAAGTTAAAAATAATTTGCTAATCAATGCTCTGAGCTGTTTGCGATTTTCCATTACTTAAGAGTAGAGTAAATATTGTACTAGTTTGAACTGTCAACAGATCGGTCACCATGGGAACGACATGTCCTAATTCTTGCCTGTTTGATCTAGGACATGGCCATCCTTTTGAATTATGTTAAGTACACAGTTTAAGATGAACGTCAAATACATATACTGTCTTATTTTTTAAGTTTTGATCTTATCTTAAAGCGTAATAACACAATTTCCACGTTTTCTATTTACTAGGCCGTTTAATGTAATGAAGCCGGGTCATGCCTGTCCCCCCACACGCCGGGACTCGTTTATACATGCTGGAACGGAACGAAATGAAGACAGTGGGAAACACTTGCAGATGATATCTAATGATCTACTACTCTGTCACCCACACATTTCACAATCATTCATATATTCTTTTGTTAGAATACGACTAGACTTATAGAAATAAAACGTCCCGTATTATAAATTGTACATCAGTGTAAAGAATTTTCAGTATATATTGACACGTTTTAACAGAACCGAAGTCTGTTTTCACAAAGAATTAAAGATCGCCCAAAGAAAATGACGTGGGACGGCATAATGCTATATAATAAATGAACGATGTTTTCACACAAAGTCAAGGTTAAAATTGTGTTTGGGTAGATATTGTAATCGTATTTTACCACGCAATCAATCGGAATTTAAAGGGGCAATCTTTTTTTTTAAAAACTCGCGGATTTCATCTATATTTTCTACATAGGTTGTATATTAGCAAATCATTATTAATAATTGTTTAAATGGTTTGAAGTGACTTGATAGTATGCGTTCATAAACTATACACAGAGTATATGTTCATAAACTATACACATAGTATGTGTTCATAAACTATACACATAGTGTTACTAATTGCTGATGATATTGTGCCAGTAATATATTTAAACAAATACCAGGCTAGAGTCATTCTCGCATGCCAGAGTATCCCAATTGTGCCCTGTGTATGACTAATGGACCGTTGTAACTTGAACTAAATGTGTTGGTTGAATGGTGCTGTACGTCACAGTTTAGGCTATAAATGATGGTCTATTGTTTTCTTGGTGGAGGCTGACCACACCTCCCCTCCCGCAACCATCTTATTTTTCTGGGTAGAACCAGTACTGTATATCTCTCGACATTCGAGAATGAGCTAGATTCTACCATAGCGATTGTTTGAGATTGTAAACGGGACATGCACAATGACATATTCAAACGAGTTCCCACACACAACACTACACCAGTAACTGAATGGAATTGACTAAACCAGTCCAGTTACGGTCGATGAATGTTCTAGAGTAGTTCAAATAATGTAGCGTTACAATTCGGAACAAGTTTTACTTTTTCGCATTGCAATCAATTGGAAATTGGAAAAATCTGCGTCAACCACAGGCAGAAGTATCTGTGTATAACATAAAAGTTAATATAAATTAAACATGTTATTTGTTGCAAACACAATTTTTTTTTAGTAAAAATACTCCAGAGGATAGTGATTATAGACAGTTTGGTGAAAAGGTTGACACATGTGAAATCAATTATTGCAGTCTGTTATCTCCATCACAAATGTGTGTGACATATAGTAAATGTGAGTCCAGAGAATTGCCATTAAGTATATCTTCCAGCGCGACAGTTCCAAGTTAACTTGAGCGACATGGTTTCATTTGAAAGGAAAGATCCTCTTCCAGCACACATATTCCAATTTGTTCTTTTGCATGATATGCATTACATATGAGAACAAAGTTTCTTCTTTCATTTTATGTTAAAGTATGGCGTGTCCATGCTTAATTTGAACGGCATTTTATGAATATGAGACAAAGTTTCGCCATTTTGTTGAAGTTAAAGTATGGCGAGTCTACTCTTAATCTGAACGGCACAAACTTCAAATTTTACCTTTCAGTCCAGCTTCCAACACGACGATTCCGAGATGATTCCGGTATTTTTTGTGGGCGAATATCGCAAATATTGGTACTTTAGCCCAACCTACAGCAAGGCGAGTCCACTTGTAGTCTGCCCATTATGAAGCAAGCGTGAACCCAAAGGTGGCACCATGTGACACAGCTGACAGAAACTTCATCAGCTATGCCAACATCTTGCCTAATCTAGGTTCACTGTCTAGGTGACGTTAACCTCCTCAGCTATTTCAAAATCTTGCCTTTCCTAGGATCATTGTCTGGCTGCCATCCTCTTACTTATATAGGGTCCCGTCATCATCAACAGCTAGGTATATCTATATGCTAACATACTGTCTAACTTGTTAACGATTCATCAACAGGACAAGATGTTTCCTATTCTAGATTCGCAGTTAAGGGAATCAATTATGTCAACATGCATGGCTATCCTACAATATTGCTCGAATCTTCCGTATTTGACATGTTATGTATTAGAAGATGAACAAATATACAAAAAAAAAACAACATGCACGACTAGACTAGCTACTCGTCTGATACTAATTAGGCAATCGCACGACGTACAAATGTTTGGAAAACAAAGAATCAAATGCGCATTATTAACCCAACAACAACAACAACAACAACAACAACACTATCAACAATGGAGAATGCCACACAAGGAATCACGTGATGCATATCGCATGTCCGTTGTCTTGGTTTTGATCTGTTGTTTGCTGCCATGTTAAGTCTTATATAAGTAGTTTGGAAATGAGTAAAACAATTATGAAAAATGTTTCAGGAGAGGACTAAAATGCACGGGTATTTGGAAAAGGAACAGACAATCAGGCGGAGGACAAACATACCAAACAGTTACAGGGAAAATCAGACCCCTTTGTCGCGTACTTTCTGATAGGTGTAGCACACCCATTGCAACACAGGAAGTGTCGGCCTGGGGTATCGCATAATGGCGGTCAATAAATAATTCTCATGTCTCATTTCTTTTTGTAAAAAAAGGCATTTTCACTAATTTAAAGTGCTATTTTTGGTTTATATCACATTGTTGATTTTTCAAGCATTGTCATTTAAAATTGTGATTTTTTTTTTTTTTTGCTTATATGGAAATGAATGTATGAATACAATATTTTGGCATCTTTTAAAGGGAGCATTCATTCATGAGACAAGTTCTTTCTTAGAAGATACATGACCCCCATTTCTCTGTGGATTTTTTGGCAGCATATGTGTCATTTGTGATGAGAATGTAAGTTATTCATTTTTAATTTGGGCCTAGATATGAATGACAACATGGCATTTAAGTTTTAATTCACACACAACTCAATGCAACAATCAATGGGCGTGTTACACCTGATAGGAGACTGTGCCTGAAAGTGATGGATTAAGAGTATGTCTGAAAGAATAACCAGCTGACGACGAGACTGCGTCTGAAAGTCCGACTCTGCTGCATGGTGTTCTTCACCATTCTGTGTATTGTCAGCAATAACAGTGGATCATGCATGTATACTGAACAAAAAAAAGAAACTTCCACTGATGTTGATGCTGATTGTCTCAACAGCAAAACAGGAAACAATTAATGATGTTTTAAGAATAATTAGCTAGACCGGCAACAATAGCCCAACAAAGATGTTTTTGAAAAGTTCAGTTCACAAGGGAGTTTTTTTTTTTTAAACATGCATTTTGGCCACACAAGCAAATTAAATCTACGAAAATACCGAAATGTGTCCGAGACAATATTCTCTATATGTTTCTTACCAAAAAAATCACAAAAACCATAACACAGATTGTGTAGATGGCAGATTTTGATTATCAATAGTCATCAAATTACCTCCCTTTAACATTTCCATATCAGCCATAAAAGATTGTTGAAACTGTTTAATGGGATATTTAGTACTCACTTAAGTGTGCTTACAAACATCAACCATTGTTTTATTAAAACGCTGTTTAAGCTGTTATACGCCCTCAAAAACTGGCCTATGGAAATACCAGCAAAAAGTATTCTTTCTTTTTTTTGTTCAATATATTTTTTAATTATAGGCACTGAGATAGTTCATTCTCAACTGGAGTCAATTCTAAAACTGGATTAAGTTCCTGACCCTGAGACTATTTGTTTATTTAAACATGTTATTTATTTGAAGTTAATTTATTACATACAATTTAACACAGTAGAACCTAAAGTCACAGCAGCTGAAGGAAAATCACTATCAGCTGGCACATGAACAGCTAGATTACAAGCATGCATGTTCTCGCCAATGATTACCGATTACCATTTATTAGACTCTGAAAAAAAAGAAGATTAAACATGATTGTAAATTGACATGATTGTAAATTGACATGATTGTAAATTGACATGATTGTGAATTGTATTAAATAGTTATATACCTAACAATAACGACATTTGTCAAAACCGCCCGAGCCATTTGTCAATAACGCCAATTGTTAACTGAGTGTATATGATTTTCAATATTCACAGTGTCCACTATTTTGAAGGAGCGAATCGAAGATCAAAATTAATAAAGGAATGATTAGAATCGCAGGGGGATATTTTATTCAATAGATACTAGTTTTGCCATTTTTGATACAAGTGCTAATTAAGTGATAGTTAAACATTTGCCAACCTTGGTGGTTAAGCTAATTGGGTTTGATCGTGCTCACCCGAGTGAACATTGATTTTCAAAACACAATCTGCATGGATATTTGAAGTTTCAAATTTCACATGACCTTAGCCGCGTCATCAAATCAATCGAAATACAAAAGATATGAAAAAAGTTGAATCGAGCGTTTTCTGGTCGATAGGTAAATAATGGCGACAGTCGGAGTATTTGTAAAGAAATTATTATCGAATAACGCTTATACATACAGCACCAGCTATTATAATTGATTGCTTATAATTAGCCATGCGGCAGATCGATTTTACAGCATTAAATATTTAAACATAATATTTTCTTCATTTTAAACACCTGATAAATTCATAATTTTTCAATTATATGTGGACCTCTATCAGTGAAACATGTTTGATTATTTTTCTTGGCGTAGACACGTTAAATTGAAGTAGTCATTCGCTAAGTCATTAAGCCTGTTATTGTATTTCGTTTCGATAATAGACATAGAATGCTGGGCTCATGCTTTCATGTGAATAAATTACTGATAGCATGTGTTATTGATTAAAAGTCTTTCACACGATTAACCATCACAGTCTTTTAGACAGCCTTAGCCTTCACACAGGTGTCCCGTATCTTACACACGATTAACAATAACAATGGTTCCCATCTTTTACACAGCCTTAACCTTCACAAAGGACTCTTACACTCGATTACCCATCACAATGGTTTCCCAACTAACCTTCACACAGGTGCCCCGTCTCTTACACACGATGAACCATCGCAATGGTTCCCAACTTTTTCACAGCCTTAACCAGTTAATCTTCACAAGGGTGTCCTGTCTCTTACACACGACTAACTATCACAATGGTTTCCACCTTTTACACAGCCTTAACCTTCACAAAGGTGCCCCGTCTCTTACACACGATTAACCATCACAATGGCGTCCCGTCTCTTACACACGATTAACCATCACAATGGCGTCCCGTCTCTTACACACGTTTAACCGTCACAATCAATCTCTACCCAGAGTACACTCGTTCCTCATTTGACTCTGTCAACGACAAAGGAAGCAGGGCGAACGGTTAGGTCACGTGATTATTCAAAAAAAGTTATGACGATGTTTATAATAAATCCTTTTGCGAGATCTGGAAAAGATAAAAATATACCTATATTAAATAATTTCAATTTTTATTTCGATGAGTTAATTTTCTTTATAAATTTTCTGCAATCGTGCTTCGGTTTGAAATGTTTAAATATGCGTTTCGATTGAGGAGACCTAAGTACGTATTATTTTTGTAGTAAAATAGTCCCGATTAAAACTCAATTGTTTTTATGCATTATTTCAAATCTTGCAACATCTAATTTGCAGATATTCTGAAAATTATATTTACACAAGAAATAAATAAGTTTCAGGCAAACATATTCCAATTTAACAGGTTTTACCAAAATCGTGTAATTTAGTAGTTAGCAAAGATATATGTGAGTGTAAGGAACGATAACTCTGCGTGGAGATTGCGTCACAATATGAGGTCCCGTGTCTTCCCGTCTGCAAACAAGTATTGTTTTCGTTTCTTATATATTAAAGATTTTTTGTGTGTTTTTTAAAGTGCAAGGAATAAAGTGTTATATGCTTTCGCCGGTTAGGAAGAGAGATATACAATTAATATTCTTGTCGTATTGACCACATGCCGTTGTTCTTATCCGAGTATATGACGTCTTTACTATGTTAAAGGTGAAGACATGATCCGCTTATTCGAAGTTTACATTTTATCGTTACTAATGTCATAAAGGAAATATCTCCGATGTTATGATTTAAAATCGCATTTCCCACACATTTGCTTAATATTGAGATATTTAGTTTAAAATAAATGCACATAGATTACCAATAATGTAAACATAAAATAAATAAGTTATTGGAAATAGTATTTTTTTTAAAGATGGTCAAATCAAGTATATATTGCATTTCGATAACAATGAAACCTTTCTGCCTGTGATTTTGTGGGAATTAAAAGTGGTAATTCCCTTGGGAAATAAATCCATAGTTTGCTGGAACTACTTTTTTAAATTACATTGTTGTAAAGGTTGTGGTGTATTCTCGCGCGAAGTTCGAAAGTAAGGCAAAGTAGACCCCTAGTCAATCAGAAATATTTAGTGAATTAAAGGCATTAAAGGCACTTTCTTGTAAATAAATGTAATATATAAGTTAATCAACACTGTTTTCGTATTACGGGATATAATTCCGTCGGCCAGTTCACATATCTTGTAAAAAACCTCTTGCTTACGGCACTCGTTTTTTCACTAGATATGTGAACTGGCCTCCAGTATTATATCCCGTAATACGAAAACAGTGTTGATTAACCTTTATTTAATATACTTAATGCAATTAATCGTCGGTAATTGTAATTAATACTTTTATAAAAACAAATTATGAACCTTATTATTGTAATATTGGCGATCTAAAAATATGTGTACGCAAACACGAGTCCAGTATATACACTAACGTAATATATTACATTACTTGCGAAATATTTCTGTTTAGCCATCACACACCTTAGGATATAATACTAGTATACATGTCCGAATGGTTTGATGGAAAAGACTATTAACTACGTATATCAGGTAACAAGAGTTAAATGAAATAGGTTAATCTTATTTAGTTTACATCTATTGCGAAACAACCTCTTGCAACTTATTTTAATCACTCACGATGACTTCTTGGGTAGAAACAGTGCCAGGCAATGTGGATTAATTATCTTGCTCAAGGATCAATAGCATGGCCACGGCGAGGCTCGAACTCACGACCTCTCGATCTGGAGTCGACCCTCTACCACTGGACCACGCACTCCACTTATATGAATTGAAAACTAACAGTAACCAATTTAACAAGCATTACGTATTAAGTAACACGTTAAAGCAAAATTCATATTAAGAAACCATAGTACATATGTAATCAATGAAAGAATTATCAGTAAAAATAGGTTTAATACTTGCAACATGTGTATGAGCGTGTCCGTATCATATCCGAACGCTTCAATATAGCAGGCCCATGCTATTTATCATATTTCGTAATTTAATAATATAATTAGAAATAGATATGAACCGTTGAAACACTAACCAAATATTTCTGATTTTATCAGCAGATGTCGTTCATGTTCAAATGATTCATTCAGCTGAATATATATTTAAATCGCATAACACGTGGCCCGCCAATAAGAAAAAAGAGAAAAGCTTTTATCTACGACATTCTTGCGAAATATACATGTAAACCTGTCCACTCACGTCGTAATATATGCATGTCCAAATGCTTCAACAGATATTAAACTATATGCGAACAGGTGTTGCAACCAATTAAACATTTAACAGTAAAGTATATACTTACGAAATATCCACCCACGGTCTACATACATGTCCGCACTATCCGCCCACCTCACCCCTTTATATATTGTGACACACTCAAGTACATTGTATGTAGGACTTAGTCAATTAGCCGTTGGGAAAACACTGGCAAATATTGACGAACTCTCATTTTCCTAAAACAAACATTGTATTCAGGTTTATAATCCATTAGTGTTGATGTTCTGCGTGTTTGCCACCCGGTTCGATTTCCCAGAGACCATATGCATTTATCCCCGTGTTTTCAACTGGTTATCGCCTACCTCGATTTGTTGTGAAAATGGGTTATACCGCAACTTTTCCTATATTTCCTTATATTAAATGTATTTATCATGTTGAGAGATAAAGCATAGCATAAATTATATGATATCGTTTTTCTTCTTATAAAGTGCGGGCCTACATTTCGCACTTTTAAAATATTAGTTTACACTAAGTTTAAACTATTGTATATACGGTCATATACACTCATTTAAATATAGCCATATAGAGTTATTTTGAAAGTAATTAAAAAGGGTTCTTATTTTGTTCTAATTGCAACAATTTTCGTTTTTACTTTTAAAGGGACTGGAGGTGATGTTGAAGAGAGATTGGTTTCAATCAAAACACAAATAAAAACCGTTTTACTGGACTTTAGTTAAATATGAAATGTGCTTATATTAGTTAAATTAAGCCACACGTAGCCTTCTGGTTAATTTTTATTTATGAACATGTTTGGAAAGCTCGACGACTTGGCTGCATTTCGTTGTTAAATCTTATATATTAATTTAAATAGGGTTTACATTGCTAACAGCTGTAGATATAGGTCAAATAAAGTGTAATTATTTCATAAAACTAGGATTTATAACAGCCTTAAAGCTTCACATGAATTAATAATGAAGTATATAACAAAAACTAGCCAAGTCGTCTAGCTTACGAAAGACAAAACTATTTCCATGACAATAAATACTTTGTAAAGGATACTGTTTCCTGGTTATGTGCATATGCACGTTGAATGTGGCACTCATTATGATGGTTTCAGTCGTATTTGGATTGTCGACCGCCTCTAATCATTTTAATAGAGTATACATGCAATTACACGTTTTGTTCAAGAATCAGTGAGTTGTCGAGGAGCAGCCTGCCCTACATGTATGCAAAGGTTTAATGGTAGTGACGATTTCGGGAATCAGTCTCCCTTATATGTATGAACGGGTCTAATGGTGGTGACATGTCGAGAACCAGTCTTCCCTACATGTATGTACGGTTTAATAGTCTCGATCATCCAGACCTCTCGCGAGACTTCTCTCAAAGAAGTCCACACGCTCGCAGTCAGCTTGAGTGTGCCCGGATGATAGAGAAAGTCGAGAACCAGTCTCAGCTACATGTATGTACGGTTTAATGGTGGTGACATTGTCGAAAATCAGTCTCACCTGATGCTGTCGAGATTCAGTCTCAACTACATGTTCATATGGACTCGTAGTGACACTGTAGACATATAACATTTATATTATGCATTCGCAATAAAATACTGTTATTCTTTGTCTGATTTGCATGTAAACTGCGAGAAAAGCGCATTAATAATGGGCAGAACTCAAAACAAATTGTTTATCAACAGTCAGTAGTATGCATACACAATTTGCTTTATACTACTTTTTCAATTAATATTAATGATTGAACAAATGTAAGTTATGTAGAAAAAGTAACCGGACGACGTGATTTTTTTTTTTTAAAAAACAGATTGTCGTGTGTCCCTTTAATGCATTTTATTATTACTATTATTTTTTATTTATTTTTTGCAAAATTCTGAATTTAGACGTCATAATAACTTACCCCAACGTTATCCGACAACTCATTTTCTACGAGTCTGTACCCAGCTTAAAATCTTTTTTTTTTCATTATATTTAACAACACGCTTTTCTGAATAGAAATCCATAGAATTAACTAAACAGAATTAGAATTATTTGAAATGTCGGGCGAAACTTTAAAACGTTCGTCACATTGAAAAGAGACAAACGTGTTTAAATATCTGATTCAAGTACACCCATTCATTGAACAATACCACAGTCAATATATTAGTCCTTCAAAATTTCAAAATAACGGTAATTGCTATGGCGGACTTGCGATATCGCTTGGCACATGAATAAAAGAGATATCGATGTATTTTATCCTACTTCATTCAGAATGAAATATTTATGAAATATGAATGTGGGAATATAAAATCACACAATGAGCCTTTTATTGAAAACCTGTTACTGAGTTCTCCGGTTACACGCATCTTTGTTGGGCCAGTTAGATTTAGAATAGAATTTGCTCCAGCTTAGAGCATACACACTTATTGACTGCTTTTATAAATGATAGTGCACATGTGTATGATATTATGAATGTATATGTAGTTGCGAGGAAACTGTACGCAGACATGTACTGTCAAAGAATGTTTAAACGTGTACGTGTCACATAACGACTGGAAATCAATTGACCTCACTTTGACTTCAAAGCTTCGATCGCTTCAACTTTCTGATAGCATAGATTTCTATAACCCGTGGCATTGTCACCTATTACAATAACAACTAACACGGATGCACTTTTTACCCAAATGATGTGTATGGCGATAGAAAATATGAATATGTATATGATGGGTCGAACGCACTTAGCACAATTGCCCACGATGTTCCTCAAACCCGAAAACTGACCAACAGTTTTTTTTCTGGCCTATTAAACGATAAAAAGTGATGAACGGTCACGTGACAAAGTTGTATGCACATGTTGGAATCGCACGAGTTATTAAGTATGTTAATGTCACCAAATTTGGTTGGATACCTATTTTCGCGCTTACATACGGGGTTACTTGCAACAGAAGCAAACTCCCTGCCAAGATGAAATTTGGGTATCACTTCCGGTGTTGCTTAATTGGTAATAGATAATTGCATTGCATGATTGTGCGTATGGAACCAGATAGATACAAAAATCAAAAAACGCCCGGCATATTTCAAATATGTTTAATTGCGTTATCCAACTTGGTAGTTGTGACTATTTTCATTTATCTGCAGGTACATAGAGACTGGTAGTACTTTAAATTATGATCTCTGACGGTGAATCCCATACAACACCATGTATCGTATTTCTTCATGCTTAACAAATGCTTAAATTGAAACATCAAACCATTTCTTGTGTTCACAAATTTAAAATATCCCCACGAATAAAGGGACACTTATCTCCGAAATACATGCAGCAGTAGTATAGATAATGGCGGTTCTATACTACTTACAGCTGCCTTAATTTAATATGACGACCTTTATAAACAGTTTTATAGAACACATACATACAATACTAATGTCATTATCGTTGTTATAAGAGGCTTACTATATTAACAGTCCTCTCCTATTATGACTATGTCACGTGGAAGGCATGGAACAAGACTATTGTAACGTCTCTTCTTTATTATCTACTGCTACGGCTGTTGCTACGGCTGTTGCTGCGGCTGCTACTACTACTGATGCTGCTGCTGCTACTGCTACTGCTACTGCTACTGCTGCTGCTGCTACTACTACTACTACTACTACCACTACTACAACTACTACTACTACTACTACTACTACCACTACCACTACCACTACCACTACTACTACTACTAATACCACCACTACTACTACTACTACTACTGCTACTACTACTACTACTACTACTACTACTATACTAACTACTATACTACTACTACTACTACTACTACTACTACTACTACTTCCACTACTACTACTACTACTGCTACCACCACCACTACTACTACTACTACTACTACTACTACTACTACTACCACCACTACTACTACTACTACCACTACCACTACTACTACTACTACTACTACTACTACTACTGCTGCTGCTCCTACTTCTACTACTACTACTACTACTACTGCTGCTGCTGCTGCTGCTGCTACTACTGATGCTGCTGCTGCTGCTTCTGAGGCGTCTGCTGCTGCTGCTGCTGCTACTACTGCTACTGCGTCTGCTACTGCTACTACTACTACTACTAGCCATGCCTAGGCGCATGCTTTATTTCGTATCTACCATGCCAAGGGCAACTTTTCTCTGTTATTGTGTGATTTATTTTCTGTATATATATATATTCTACATTTCTACATTAATTTGGAAGAATATACGCAGCTCACCACCATTGGCAGATGAATTTATGATTTGAAAGATAGATAAAATCAAAGACTCGTATTTAACAATGAGCAGTAGTGAAAGACGGGCATGGGCATTCTCAAATCTTCGGTGTTGTATTTCATACACCTTCTAGATTATCACGACCATTCTATTTAATTCGTCTCTCTATTGAGCACCCACTTCTTGAATCTCTTAATCACGGGTAATCAATTTGAAATTAGAAAACATGTGATATTGTTCATGCATGACTATATCTATGTATATGAAGCTATAGGCTTAAGTTGAGAAATAGTTTGCACTTCTATACACATTATAAGGACTATTTGGTTAGTTACCTCGCAACGTTTACCCACCCAAGGTAGATCAATGAAGGATTGAAGTCGAGCTTTTGTATTCATGTCTCCAATGTTTACCTACGTAATGTAGACATTTGTTAAAAGCAAACGTGTTAGCGCACAATGCCCGTTCTTCGATATGGTCTTTTGTATTGCGAGAAATAGACTGCGTGCATATGAAATACGCGCAAATTACAATTGATCGGACTTATGAACTTGCCGTGAACGCGTGATATCAGCCTAAATAATCGTGGCATCAAGCACATCGACGACTTCGCTAAAGCTATTCTGCGTTTTCGTGTCGAGCCTAATAAACTTGATAGTAAAAGGCACTGACCAAATATTCGTTTTAATATCATGTAGATTATCCACATTTTTTGTATGGTTACTAGTTTATCTCTCAACATGAATGATTTTACTTATGCTTGTCTATTAACAAGAATGTTGCGCATCGTGGACGCTGCCATATCTTTTTTACTTCGTGAAGTATTATGCCATTACGTACAATAAGACCGAGGAATTCCGTATTGCTTTTGATGTGTCTGGCTGTGCCAAATAAAACAAGATTTATATCAGGCAGAAAAGTGCACATCTACATGATAAATTAATAGTTTTTTGACGATTTTGCTACATCGACGACGTCGCTAAATGTAGTGTTTTGACGGTATCCGTGCACATTTGCTACAAATGAAAATGTGAGTGTTCGTCTTAAGCGTTGTGGAGCCTCATACGTCACAAACCGCATTTTCCACAAATTTGTAAAAAATGTGTACGCATTTTTCACAAATCGCAAATGTGAAATTTCCGAATGAGCTATTATAATATACGTATAATGTTACGGATAATTCATCTCCCAAACTCATGGAATAGAAGGAAAGCGGCTCGTTTCTACAGTATACTAAGAATCCAGTTAAAATGAACTCTTGCAACACATGTATTTTATCCGAAGATGTACCAATTCTGAGGTATTTGCAACTTTTGGTATCATTTTCACTGGGTGTGAACAATACGGAAGTGCGTCATAATGAACCGCAACTTTCACAACTTTCTGTGAACAATACGTACGCATAAGTATTCTTCACACATTTGTGGAAATTGCGTACCTCTATATTTTAGCGGAAATCTCTTTCATGAAATATATGATTTAAAGCTTTCAAATATAAAATATGACTTGCAATTCTGAAATAACGTTTGCAATCATCGTATCCCGTGTTGCGTTTGGGCGGAAAGTGACACAATTACTCGCCAGTCGACACTTGTTTACGTCAATGGTTACACATTCAATGTCTTGTAACGTTGAGAATGAAAGCAATGTGGGAACATCTTCTATAATAACTGGTTTAATTAAGAACTGATTCGCAATTGTAAGTATGTATGACGACGTATGAGTGTGTATGAATACGCACACGTCTGAAGATGGCTGAATGTATATGAAGACGTCAAATTAGGTCGTGTTAAAATCATCAACGCGTGTCTAAAGACGTATCTATTTCTCAATACCTCTATGTGTCTTTCAAGACCTACATACGTCTGCCTCTAAAGATGCCCAAGTAGCCCAAAGACATATAAGCGTGCATGAGACGTCCTAGTGAGACGTTCTTGTGAGCAGTCTGTGTGTCTCAATACGTTTATGCGTGTCTCAATACGTCTATGCGAGTCTCAAAGAAATATCCTTTGCAAATTTATGCCTAAATCTAACCAAATTTAGGTCATTAGGAAGCTTTAAATTAAATAAAATAGCATAAACTACAACACAGACATAAACACCACAACTACTGCCATAAACTACAACACAGACATAAACACCACAACTACTGCCATAAACTACAACACAGACATAAACACCACAACTACTGCCATAAACTACAACACAGACATAAACACCACAACTACTGCCATAAACTACAACACAGACATAAACACCACAACTACTGCCATAAACTACAACACAGACATAAACACCACAACTACTGCCATAAACTACAACACAGACATAAACACCACAACTACTGCCATAAACTACAACACAGACATAAACACCACAACTACTGCCATCTGTTTTGTGTGTCTTAATACGTGACGGTGTGTCTCAAAACGTCTATGTGTGTTTCAAAACGTCTATGTGTGTCTCGGTACGTGACGGTGTGTCTCAATACGCATGTGTGTCCCAATACGCATGTGTGTCTCAAAACTTCTATGTGTGTCCGAATACGCATGTGTGTCTCAAAACTTCTATGTGTGTCCGAATACGCATGTGTGTCTCAAAACGTCCATGTGTGACTCAATACGTTTACATGTGTCTCAAAACGTCTATGTGTGTCTCAGTATGTGACTATGTGTCTCAAAACGTCTATGTGTATCTCAATATGTGACGGTGTGTCTCAAAACTTCTATGTGTGTCTCAATACGTGATGGTGTGTCTTAAAACGTCCATGTGTGTCTCAATACGTGACGGTATGTCTCAAAACGTCTATGTGAGTCTCAGTACGAATGTGTGTCTCAAAACGTCCATGTGTGTCTCAAATACGTGACAGCCTGTCTCAAAACGTCTACAAAATTTGATTGTGTGTCTCAATTCTTGACGGTGTGTCTCAAAACATATATGTGTGTCTCAATACGTGATGGTGTGTCTCGAAACGTATATGTATGTCTCAATACGTGACGGTGTGTCTCAATTCTTGACGGTGTGTCTCAAAACATATATGTGTGTCTCAATACGTGATGGTGTGTCTCAAAACGTATATGTATGTCTCAATACGTGACGGTGTGTCTAAAAACGTCCATGTGTGTCTCAAAAGGTCTATGTGTGTCTCCGTACGCATGTGTGTCTCAAAACGTCCATGTGTGTCTCAACACGTGACGGTGTATCTCAATACGTATGTGTGTTTCAATACGTATATGTGTGCCTCAATACGTTTAAATATGTCTCAATACATATATGTGTGTTTCAATACGTCTGTTGGTTCCAATACGTTTGAATGTGTCTCAATACGTATATGGGTGTCTCAATACGTCTGTGTGTGTCTCAATAAGTTTAAATGTGTCTCAATACGTATATGTGTGTCTCAATACGTATATGTGTTTTTCAATACGTTTAAATGTGTCTCAATACGTATATGTGCCTCTCAATACGGCTGTATGTTCCTCAGTACGTTTAAATGTGTCTCAATACGTATATGTGTTTTTCAATAGGTATGTGTGTGTTTCAATACGTTTAAATGTGTCTCAATGCGTATATATGTGTCTCAATACGTCTAAGTGTGTTTCAATACGTCTGTGTGTGTTTCAATACGTATGTGTGTGTTTCAATACGTCTGTGTGTGTTTCAGTACAGCTCTACACATTGAAAATCATTTATCATTCAACTCAAAACATCTGGTTTATGGATCGAATGAACACAACGGCTGTGGGTTTTTTTCAAAAGAAAAGGAGAAAAAATAGCTTTTGAATGTCTACATACACAATCTTAATTTATTTTCGTAAGTATTTTATGGCCTGTTGATTCACAATAGGTTAGGATAGCTTCTCTAAATGATGGTATGGGCACGTCGGGTATATGTAATCTGGCATTTATTATTATTATTATAGATGAGAGGATATGTATACATAGGGCTATAACCATCGACGGCCCATTACCACCGCATGTAAAGAAAACACGTGTATGCCTTTGTTAAAAGGCAATTGAAATTTACAAAAAAGGGGTCAATTTGCATAGTTTCATAATTGTTAACTTCCGAACGAACATAAATTAAAAGTGAAGCGAGAAGTAGTATTTTAACACAAACATAGAATAGTACAATATGCACACTTACAGTCATTATGGCAACCTATGATTATGTTAAAGGGATTTACGCACTATTTTCAAACAAGTTTATTTTGATAATTTTGATAATTCTTTCAGTTTTTTTCAAGTTTTACAAAGTTCTTTTAAATAAATCGTTTTTGAAAATAGTGCATCAACCCCTTTAATAGCGAAACAATAGGTCTTAAAGGGACACATAGCAATCTTGAAATTTGTATCAAGCATTAAAATTAACGTCTCGATTTATCAACCCTTTCGCTGCCACAGTCGAAGACATTGATTTTTGCGACCAGTGTAAACCCAGATCAACCTGTCCATAATGTGCATACTGATCAGGGTTTACACTGTACCCACTCGGTAAGAATGTTTTCCATAACACTTAATATACAAAATATCACTGGAAGGTTTGAATTTAAATTTTAGCAGACGACATTTAAAAGTTGGCGGCGAAAGGGTTAATCTAGTATCAAATTTACTTTAAACCTGCTTGAATATAATTAAATAGCAATGTAGGTTTTCATTTTCTCTTCTTATTGTTGTATAGGTTTAAATATATTATTGGGGCAATATTATCAACAGTTATCAATATCCAGAAACAATTTGCTTTATTCTATTCTTATAATTAATATTAATGATTGAACAAGTGCATGTTATGAAGAAAAATTAACGGGTTATAAAAAACATTACGTGGTCCCGCCTTAATTTCATTAAGCGATGGGAACGCTTATATTAAAAGTATTTTATAACGGATATTTCGACAATAAAACATGTTTTACTGAAAAAACGTGATAACCTGTTTAAAATTACCTATGAAATAAATAAATTTTACAATATGCAAACTTTTTAAGCCGAAATTGAGGTTTTGTTTCATACCCCAGCAAACCCCGTTTTCGCCTCTTGGAGAAGGAGTTGGCTGGGATATGGAAGTTAATACTCGGACCACGTAATGATCTAGATTGTCATGTGTCCTTTAAATGGACTGGAGGCGTTCTGAAAGAATAATGGGTGTTAATTCAAATACGAGTAAAAACAGCATAATGTGTTTCAGTTGCATATTATATGTACAAATGGATTTGATTAGGCTCCATAAGAGAATCAATTTAATTGTTAATAACATAGTTTGGTCGGGAAAACTCGGCGACTCATTTAGGTTTTGGTGCATAAATCACTAATACAGATACACATTCGTATTTTTTGGTTAAAATACACTTTTATTTAATAATATGCACAGCTGCTAGAAATATGAACCCCATATGAATTAATATTGATGATTTAATAACAAAACACATCGAGTCTTCGTGCTTTCGAGTCAAACATTTTCATAAATAGTAATTCAACAACCTAATATGCGGCTTATATAATGCATGCGCACATTTCATATAAAACTGAAGCACATAGTTTAGGGTTTCTTTAATATTTGTATTACCATTAATTACTCTTCAAGATCGCCTGTAGTACCTTTAAAAAAAGGTGGAATTTGATTGTTTTCAAGCTTAGAATTAAACGCTGAATTTCATGAAATGAAAATATTTCATGAAATGACAATACCGTCATACTATAATAATTATAGTATACTCGTATTTCTTTAAATGAGTACACATATTTGATGTTTTTACAAACGCAATGTATGTGACTCATATTGAATTGTATGATGCACGATACAACTTTGCGTTAAACACCTACGTTTTACAACAATGAATATGGAACATACAGTTTAATAAGATCAGAATAGAAATGTCCACTTACCGTTTTAATGTATGATAGTTTCGTCACCAAAGCATGCAAACGAAGCCGAGTCCTCTATGAATACACACTAAATCTTCATCATAATTAAATACAAAAAATATGTGTATGTTCATGACATACTTATGTTAGTGTGTAATTACTTATGTTAGTGTGTAATTACATTCTTCTATGTGTTACGTTGTATCGTGCGTCTGCGCTGCGCATATTACAAGGATCGTTGTCATTCCAAGACTTTAGTTAACAGACAACAGACGAGCAGACGACAGACGAGTTTATTATTTAAATATGTCTAAATAAAATATTCCCGATATGTTACACGCATTTTTTTTAAAAAATAAAGTCCCTTCATATAGTACGAGATTTTCTGTCTAAAATTCCGAATATATGGTTTTTGACGTTAATAAAGAGCTTCGCCATCAATTATAATGCCCGAACGCGGTCATATTATTTCGATAGTGAAAAAGCAAACATTACCGCGATAGAAAACTTGATTTTGATATAGATTATGATACGCATTATTGTTAAGAAATTTAAACCGTATGTCTCTTTCATGCTAATTTATTTTTTGAAGCGGTGGGTGGAAATATGACACTGCCAATGTCTCGTTTGATATATGTCCTCCTATAACGCGGTCCTATACCCGAGATGACGCGATCATCAATCTGTCTTCATTGGCGCTTTGGCGGGTATTGTCGTTATTATAACGGTGTCTGCGAGGATCGAAACGAAATCCCACGAGAACGAGACTTGGTCAGACATTTCGAATCCTTTGTATAAACTTGTTGGGACAGAGCTGTTAGATTTTTGTACAAATTATGTTGATACAGCAAGGTTTCAATATTTACTCTTCTATTATTCGGTATAATAGAGCTTTTAGAGTCTTTCCTTTCTTGTATGCTAAACACTTTTAGAATATGTCAGAATAAAAGAGTAAATTTAACGCGTTATACACACGTATAGATTTAAAGTGTTTTACTAAAAAAGATCTATAACATTACATCTACCTAATTGTTGTACACTAATTCAATACTCTCATATAATTTATGTTCCTTTGAAACTTGATTCCAATCGCAAAATTTATAATTGCGGGGTTTCAAAGCGTGTGCGGAGATCATGCGATTTATCAAAATTAGTCTTTAGTCTGCAATGTTAATAACATAATTGCTGAAATGATTTAAGAAAGTAGAGCAATCTGTATATTAAATGTTGAGTCCCATGTTACATGGTGGTACAAGTCACACAAGGCAAGGGTGCTGATGACCGAGTAACCCGAAACCTGGCTCCTATCTTTGGTAGCAGAAGCCACGTCGAGAGGCCTTTAGCTCACTGTTAACCCTTAACCCGCTACATATATATAATGGACTGTTCTTTCTTTGAATTAAGACCATTCCATTTACGTGACATAGGGGTGTTTTGGGGGCAAATGACTGATTAGCAGCCGGACATTGTAAACCCTGATCAGTCTGCGAGTTACTCGGAGGCTGATCTGGGTTTACAATGGACGCAAAGGCTATTATAGTCGTGCTTAGCGGGTTAAGGGAGTGTGGGAGCATTGGCCATACACATTTTCACCATTTTCATTTTCACAAACTCTTTAGGCTTTTGTCATATGGCAGAAGAGTGCATCTATGTGCAACATTGGCTAGGAAATAACCAACAGGATTGGGCCATAGTACATTACGAATTGCACATGTATACCGTTTAGCTTTTGTCTGTACCGTGAAACATTTTTTCAAAGAAGACATAGTTTTAATTGTTTTTGAACGCCTCTTTGGGATGGGAAACAAATTTCATTAACAATAAAAACATATCTCATGTATATAATATCCTAAAATTAGCAGTATGTTATCGTAAAATAGTCTGTATAATATCAATGAATACCAACAACTGTTTTTGAGCGCAATTGATGTATATCACCTGATTACAAATGCTATTTGAGATGACAAATGCTCTTAAAACTGTTAATGCTTATACAAGGCTTATTTCCCGGTTGTAAATGTTATTTTCGTCTTTTGTAAAGCTTATTCCCCGGTTGTAGATGTTATTTTCGTCTTTTATAAGGCTTATTCCCTGGTTGTAAATGTTATTTTCGTCTTTTATAAGGCTTATTCCTCGGTTGTAGATGTTATTTTCCGTCTGACTGTTATAGAAGTAATACTTAAATACAGGTGGGGCCGTGGTGTAATGTTAGCAGTCGGCTTAGTAATCCAGGGATAGTACATTCTGTCTCAGCCAGGACCGAATTTGGATATTCTCGGAACGCTTTTACAAAAAAGTTCACACCTGTCCATCGAATAAGACTTTAAACCGAGGTCTGCTCGCTAAAATGACACAGCATCTTCAAAGGCTGCTGTCATAAGTGGGTCGGTACATTCCGATGAAAGTGTATTCTGACTTTATTGTTACACATGTTCAAATTAAATGTATTCTGATCTTCCATTGCTAAAATAAATGTAAAATGCATATTGACATGATCACATACAAACATACACAATACTTACTGATATGATGCCATACAAACATACATGATTTTCACTGACATGATGACATACAAACAAACATGATCTTCACTGACACGATGACATACAAAAATACATGATCTTTACCGACATGATGACATACAAACATACATGATCTTTACTGACATGACGACATACAAACATACATGATCTTTACTGACATGATGACATACAAACATACATGATCTTTACCGCCAAGATGACATACAAACATACATGATCTTTACTGCCACGATGACATACAAACATACATGATCTTCACTGACACGATGACATACAAACATACATGATCTTTACTGCCATGATGACATACAAACATACATGATCTTTACTGACATGATGACATACAAACATACATGATATTTACTGCCATGATGACATACAAACATACATGATCTTTACTGACATGATGACATACAAACATACATGATCTTTACTGCCATGATGACATACAAACATACATGATCTTTACTGCCATGATGACATACAAACATACATGATCTTTACTGCCATGATGACATACAAACATACATGATCTTTACTGACATGATGACATACAAACATACATGATCTTACTGACATGATGACAAACAAACATACATGATCTTCACTGACACGATGACATACAAACATACATGATCTTTACTGACATGATGACATACAAACATACATACCCGATCTTTACTGACATGATGACCTACAAACATACATGATCTTTACTGACATGATGACATACAAACATACATGATCTTTACTGACATGATGACATACAAACATACATGATCTTTACTGACATGATGACATATAAACATACATGATCTTCACTGACACGATGACATACAAACATACATGATCTTTACTGACATGATGACATACGATCTTTACTGACATGATGACATACAAACATACATACCCGATCTTTACTGACATGATGACATACAAACATACATGATCTTTACTGACATGATGACATACAAACATACACAATAATACTGATATGATGTCATACAAACATGCCTGATCTTTACTGACATGATGACATACAAACATACATGATCTTCACTGACATGATGACATACAAACATACCTGATCTTTACTGACATGATGACATACAAACATACATGATCTTTACTGACATGATGACATAGAAACATACATGATCTTTACTGACACGATGACATACAAACATACATGATCTTTACTGACACGATGACATACAAACATACATGATCTTTACGGACACGATGACATACAAACATACCTGATCTTTACTGATATGATGACACACACACAAACATACATGATCTTTACTGACATGAAGACATACAAACATACATGATCTTTACTGACACGATGACATACAAACATGCATGATCTTTACTGACATGATGACATACAAACATACACAATAATACTGATATGATGACATACAAACAAACATGATCTTTACTGCCACGATGACATACAAACATGCATGATCTTTACTGACATGATGACATACAAACATACATGCTCTTTACTGACATGATGACATACAAACATGCCTGATCTTTACTGACATGATGACATACAAACATACCTGATATTTACTGACATGATGACACACAAACATACATGATCTTTACTGACACGATGACATACAAACATACATGATCTTAAATGACATGATGACACACAAACATACATGATCTTTACTGACACGATGACACACAAATATACATGATCTTTACTGACACGATGACATACAAACATACATGATATTTACTGGCATGATGACACACAAACATACATGATATTTACTGACATGATGACACACAAACATACATGATCTTTACTGACATGATGACATACAAACATACATGTTCTTAACTGACATGATGACATACAAACATGCCTGATATTTACTGACATGATGACATACAAACATACATGCTCTTTACTGACATAATGACAAACAAACATGCCTGATCTTTACTGACATGATGACATACAAACATACCTGATAATTACTGACATGATTACACACAAACATACATGATCTTTACTAACACTGACACGATGACATACAAACATACATGATATTTACTGACACGATGACATACAAACATACATGATCTTCACTGACATGATGACATACAAACACACATGATCTTTACTGACACGATGACATACAAACATGCATGCTCTTTACTGACACGATGACATACAAAAATACATGATCTTTACCGACATGATGACATACAAACATACATGATCTTTACTGACATGACGACATACAAACATACATGATCTTTACTGACATGATGACATACAAACATACATGATCTTTACTGCCAAGATGACATACAAACATACATGATCTTTACTGCCACGATGATATACAAACATACATGATCTTCACTGACACGATGACATACAAACATACATGATCTTTACTGCCATGATGACATACAAACATACATGATCTTTACTGCCATGATGACATACAAACATACATGATCTTTACTGCCATGATGACATACAAACATACATGATCTTTACTGACATGATGACATACAAACATACATGATCTTTACTGCCATGATGACATACAAACATACATGATCTTTACTGCCATGATGACATACAAACATACATGATCTTTACTGACATGATGACATACAAACATACATGATCTTTACTGACATGATGACATACAAACATACATGATCTTACTGACATGATGACATACAAACATACATGATCTTCACTGACACGATGACATACAAACATACATGATCTTTACTGACATGATGACATACACACATACATACCCGATCTTTACTGACATGATGACCTACAAACATACATGATCTTTACTGACATGATGACATACAAACATACATGATCTTTACTGACATGATGACATACAAACATACATGATCTTTACTGACATGATGACATATAAACATACATGATCTTCACTGACACGATGACATACAAACATACATGATCTTTACTGACATGATGACATACGATCTTTACTGACATGATGACATACAAACATACATACCCGATCTTTACTGACATGATGACATACAAACATACATGATCTTTACTGACATGATGACATACAAACATACACAATAATACTGATATGATGTCATACAAACATGCCTGATCTTTACTGACATGATGACATACAAACATACATGATCTTCACTGACATGATGACATACAAACATACCTGATCTTTACTGACATGATGACATACAAACATACATGATCTTTACTGACATGATGACATAGAAACATACATGATCTTTACTGACACGATGACATACAAACATACATGATCTTTACTGACACGATGACATACAAACATACATGATCTTTACGGACACGATGACATACAAACATACCTGATCTTTACTGATATGATGACACACAAACATACATGATCTTTACTGACATGAAGACATACAAACATACATGATCTTTACTGACACGATGACATACAAACATGCATGATCTTTACTGACATGATGACATACAAACATACACAATAATACTGATATGATGACATACAAACATACATGATCTTTACTGCCACGATGACATACAAACATGCATGATCTTTACTGACATGATGACATACAAACATACATGCTCTTTACTGACATGATGACATACAAACATGCCTGATCTTAAATGACATGATGACACACAAACATACATGATCTTTACTGACACCATGACACACAAATATACATGATCTTTACTGACACGATGACATACAAACATACATGATATTTACTGGCATGATGACACACAAACATACATGATATTTACTGACATGATGACACACAAACATACATGATCTTTACTGACATGATGACATACAAACATACATGTTCTTTACTGACATGATGACATACAAACATGCCTGGTATTTACTGACATGATGACATACAAACATACATGCTCTTTACGGACATAATGACAAACAAACATGCCTGATCTTTACTGACATGATGACATACAAACATACCTGATAATTACTGACATGATTACACACAAACATACATGATCTTTACTGACACTGACACGATGACATACAAACATACATGATATTTACTGACACGATGACATACAAACATACATGATCTTCACTGACATGATGACATACAAACACACATGATCTTTACTGACACGATGACATACAAACATGCATGATCTTTACTGACACGATGACATACAAAAATACATGATCTTTACCGACATGATGACATACAAACATACATGATCTTTACTGACATGACGACATACAAACATACATGATCTTTACTGACATGATGACATACAAACAAACATGATCTTTACTGCCAAGATGACATACAAACATACATGATCTTTACTGCCACGATGACATACAAACATACATGATCTTCACTGACACGATGACATACAAACATACATGATCTTTACTGCCATGATGACATACAAACATACATGATCTTTACTGCCATGATGACATACAAACATACATGATCTTTACTGCCATGATGACATACAAACATACATGATCTTTACTGACATGATGACATACAAACATACATGATCTTTACTGCCATGATGACATACACACATACATGATCTTTACTGCCATGATGACATACAAACATACATGATCTTTACTGCCATGATGACATACAAACATACATGATCTTTACTGACATGATGACATACAAACATACATGATCTTACTGACATGATGACATACAAACATACATGATCTTCACTGACACGATGACATACAAACATACATGATCTTTACTGGCATGATGACATACAAACATACATACCCGATCTTTACTGACATGATGACCTACAAACATACATGATCTTTACTGACATGATGACATACAAACATACATGATCTTTACTGACATGATGACATACAAACATACATGATCTTTACTGACATGATGACATATAAACATACATGATCTTCACTGACACGATGACATACAAACATACATGATCTTTACTGACATGATGACATACGATCTTAACTGACATGATGACATACAAACATACATACCCGATCTTTACTGACATGATGACATACAAACATACATGATCTTTACTGACATGATGACATACAAACATACACAATAATACTGATATGATGTCATACAAACATGCCTGATCTTTACTGACATGATGACATACAAACATACATGATCTTCACTGACATGATGACATACAAACATACCTGATCTTTACTGACATGATGACATTCAAACATACATGATCTTTACTGACATGATGACATACAAACATACATGATCTTTACTGACACGATGACATACAAACATACATGATCTTTACTGACACGATGACATACAAACATACATGATCTTTACGGACACGATGACATACAAACATACCTGATCTTTACTGATATGATGACATACAAACATATATGATCTTTACTGACATGATGACATACAAACATACATGATCTTTACTGACACGATGACATACAAACATGCATGATCTTTACTGACATGATGACATACAAACATACACAATAATACTGATATGATGACATACAAACATACATGATCTTTACTGCCACGATGACATACAAACATGCATGATCTTTACTGACATGATGACATACAAACATACATGCTCTTTACTGACATGATGACACACAAACATACATGATCTTTACTGACATGATGACATACAAACATACATGATTATAAATGACATGATGACACACAAACATACATGATCTTTACTGACACGATGACACACAAATATACATGATCTTTACTGACACGATGACATACAAACATACATGATATTTACTGGCATGATGACACACAAACATACATGATATTTACTGACATGATGACACACAAACATACATGATCTTTACTGACATAATGACATACAAACATACATGTTCTTTACTGACATGATGACATACAAACATGCCTGATATTTACTGACATGATGACATACAAACATACATGCTCTTTACTGACATAATGACAAACAAACATGCCTGATCTTTACTGACATGATGACATACAAACATAGCTGATAATTACTGACATGATTACACACAAACATACATGATCTTTACTGACACTGACACGATGACATACAAACACACATGATCTTTACTGACACGATGACATACAAACATGCATGCTCTTTAATGACACGATGACATACAAACACACATGATCTTTACTGACACGATGACATACAAACATGCATGCTCTTTAATGACATGATGACATACAAACATACTTGATCTTTACTGACATGACGACATACAAACATACATGATCTTTACTGACATGATGACATACAAACATACATGATCTTTACTGCCAAGATGACATACAAACATACATGATCTTTACTGCCACGATGACATACAAACATACATGATCTTCACTGACACGATGACATACAAACATACATGATCTTTACTGCCATGATGACATACAAACATACATGATCTTTACTGCCATGATGACATACAAACATACATGATCTTCACTGACATGATGACATACAAACACACATGATCTTTACTGACACGATGACATACAAACATGCATGATCTTTTTTGACATGATGACATACAAACATACATGATCTTTACTGACATGATGACATACAAACCTGATATGATGACATACACACATACATGGTCTTTACTGACATGATGACAAACAAATATACCTGATTTGTATTGACAAGATGACTAACATGATGACATGCAAACATACCTGGTCTTTGCTGGCATGATGACATACACAATTTCATGATCTTTACTGATATGATGACATAGAAACATGCCTGATCTTTACTGACTTGATGAGATACAAACATGCATGATCTTTACTGACATGATGACATACAAACATGCATGCTCTTTACTGACATGATGACATACAAACATGCATGCTCTTTACTGACATGACGACATACAAACATACAAGATCTTCACTGAGACGATGACATACAAACATACATGCTCTTCACTGACATGATGACATACAAACATACATGATCTTTACTGACATGATACATGATCTTTACTGACATGATGACATACAAACACACATGATCTTCACTGACATGATGACATACAAACACACATGATCTTTACTGACATGATGACATACAAACATACACGATCTTTACTGACATGATGACAAACAAACACACAAGATCTTTACTGACATGATGACATACAAACATACCTGATTTGTACTGACATGATGACATACAAACATATCTAATTTTTACTGACATGATGACATACACACACACCTGATCTTTACTGACATGATGACATACAAACACACATGATCTTTACTGACACGATGACATACAAACATACCTGATCTTTACTGACATGATGACATACAAACATACATGATCTTCACTGACATGATGACATACAAACAAACCTGATCTTTACTGACATGATGACATACAAACATACATGCTCTTTACTGACATACAAACGTAAATGATCTTTACTGACATGATGACATACAAACATGCCTGATTTGTATTGACATGATGACATACAAACATACCTGAGCTTTACTGACATGATGACATACAAACATACATGATCTTTACTGACATGATGACATACATACATATATGATCTTTACTGACATGATGACATACAAACATTCCTGATCTTTACTGACATGATGACATACAAACATACCTGATCTTTATTGACATGATGACATACAAACATACCTGATCTTTACTGACATGACGCCACACAAACATACCTGATCTTTACTGACATGATGACATACAAACATACATGATCTTTACTGACATGATGATATACAAACATACATGATCTTTATTGGCATGATGCCATACACATATACATGATCTTTACTGACATGATGACATACAAACATACATGATCTTTATTGGCATAATGACATACAAACATACTTGATATTTATTGACATGATGACATAAAAACATGCCTGCTCTTTATTGGCATGATGACATACAAACGTACACGATATCTGACATGATGACATACAAAAATGCCTGATCTTTACTGACATGATGACATACAAACATACATGATCTTTACTGCCATGATGACATACAAACATACATGATCTTTACTGACATGATGACATACAAATATACATGATCTTTACTGACATGATGACATACAAACATACCTGATCTTTATTGGCAGGATGACATACAAACATACACGATATTTACTGACATGATGACATACAAACATACCTGATCTTTACTGACATGATGACATACAAACATACATGATCTTTATTGGAATGATGACATACAAACATACTTGATATTAATTGACATGATGACATACAAACATGCCTGTTCTTTATTGGCATGATGACATACAAACGGACACGATATTTATTGACAGGATGACATGCAAACATACATGATCTTGACTGACATGATGGCATACAAACATACATGATCTTTACTGACATGATGACATACAAACCTATATGATCTTCATACAAACATACCTGATCTTTATTGGCATGATGGCATACAAACATACACGATATTTATTGACATGATGACATACAAACCTATATGATCTTTATTGGCATGATGACATACAAGCATACACGTTATATTTACAGATTCAAGCATATCCCCACGTTGTTACAGTCGACAGTCCTAATATCTCGATGAATTCATGGAATCATATCAAAGAGGAATCCATGTTGGTTACGTCATACTAATATGGCGGCGCAGTAGATCCCCGCCAACAGCATTTGCATTCAAAATCCATAGTATCATCAATGTCATGTAGCCGACTGTTCTATCTATAGTAATTACATGAAAGCGCTGATTTCACTTTGATCTGTATTATAATAACAAACATGGAACGCAAATCATTCATCAACATATATCACATCGCCATATATTATTTTGATTGTTAAACAACCACCTGCATATCATGCTGCTAACATATCTGCGTGTATTTGTTACAAAGGCATTGCTGTCTTATTTATCTTATTTATTATAATGTAGCCTAAATAGCGTTTGTATTATAATGTAGCCTAAATAGCGTTTGATCGGGCTTAACTTGATTTGCATATTTTTCTTAATTACCTTTAAGGACCTTTCTTAAACTCTCTTTTGAATGCCATGTGTAACCATTGTGGATTCCCATATATATCGTGCTCATAATTTATTGCCAGTGTGATATTTCATGAAATATAATTCGTTTTCCAATTTATAATTATACAAAAATATATTACGAACAACACAAAGGGTTTCTCTAAATCGATGTCAAATATTTGTCCCAACTAACGTTTACTCTTTCAGAGCGGTTGGTGTGGCGCATTCTCATTGGCTAATTTTATTTGCCATTATTTGAGGCAGCCATTTTGTTTGCATTGCGATTTAATTTCTGCGGCGTAATTATTTACACATGGTTGTACCGTTAAAGGTTTTTGAACATGATACGCGTGTATTTTCATGAGATCAGAAATACCAGTTAAGAATAAAACGATTTGTATATGTGTACAATAATCCAGAATGTAAGAACCTAGGCTTCATTTTATTGTGTACGGTTTACAGAATACTAAATATATGTTGTCAACGTTTTTCAAATAGATCATTTTCATTCTCCCGTTCAGGCATTGACGATGCAGTCCGGTATTTAGTATCCTAAAGCTTTGTGACCGTGAATGTAGTGTTCATTGACACGTTTGCTACGTATATCAACATTCTAGCACTTACTGACGGGGAATGTAGTGTCGGTCTATGACACTGTTAACATGCTCCCAGCATCGTAACGCTTACTGACGGGGAATATAGGGCATTGACACCGTCGTCATGCTTCCAGCATCGTAACGCTTACTGACGGGGAATGTAGTGTCGGGCATTGACACCGTCGTCATACTTCCAGCATCATAACGCTTACTGACGGGGAATGTAATGTCGGTCTATGACACTGTTAACATGCTTCCAGCATCGTAACGCTTACTGACGGGGAATGTAGTGTCGGCCATTGGCACTGTAAACATGAGTCCAACATCGTAACGCTTACTGACGGGGAATGTAATGTCGGTCTATGACACTGTTAACATGCTTCCAGCATCGTAACGCTTACTGACGGGGAATGTAGTGTCAGGCAGTGACAATGTTAACATGCTTCTTACTGACGGGGAATGTAGTGTCGGGCATTGACACCGTCGTCATGCTTCCAGAATCGTAACGCTTACTGATGGGAATGTAGTGTTGGTCTATGACACTGTTAACATGCTTCCAGCATAACGCTTACTGGCGGGAAATGTAATGTCGGGCATTGACACCGTCGTCATGCTTCCAGCATCGTAACGCTTACTGACGGGGAATGTAGTGTCGGGCATTGACACCGTCGTCACGCTTTCAGCATCGTAACACTTATGGACGAGGAATATGTAGTGTCGGACATTGACACAGTCGTCATGTTTCCAGCATCGTAACGCTTACTGACGGGGAATGTAGTGTCGGGCATTGACACCGTCGTCATGCTTCCAGCATCATAACGCTTACTGACGGGGAATGTAATGTCGGTCTATGACACTGTTAACATGCTTCCAGCATCGTTACACTTACTGACCGGGAATGTAGTGTCGGTCTATGACACTGTTAACATGCTTCCAGCATCGTTACACTTACTGACCGGGAATGTAGTGTCGGTCTATGACACTGTTAACATGCTTCCAGCATCGTTACACTTACTGACCGGGAATGTAGTGTCGGTCTATGACACTGTCAACATGCTTCCAGCATCGTATCGCTTACTGACGGGGAATGTAGTGTCGGGCATTGACACCGTCGTCATGCTTCCAGAATGGTAACGCTTACTGACGGGGAATGTAGTGTCGGTCTATGACACTGTTAACATGCTTCCAGTATCGTAATGCTTACTGACGGGGAATATAATGTCGGTCTATGACACTTTTATATGCTTCCAGCATCGTAACGCTTACTGACGGGGAATGTAGTGTCGGGCACTGGCACTGTTAACATCCTTCCAGCATCGTAACACTTACTGACGGGGAATGTAGTGTCGGTCTATGACACTGTTAACATGCTTCCAGCATCGTAACACTTACTGACCGGGAATGTAGTGTCGGGCATTGACACTGTTAACATGCCTCAAGCATCGTAACGCTTACTGACCGGGAATGTAGTGTCGGTCTTTGACACTGTTAACATGATTCCAGCATCGTAACACTTACTGACGGGGAATGTAGTGTCGGGCATTGCTACTGTTTACATGCTTCAAGCATCATAACGCTTACTGATCGGGAATGTAGTGTCGGTCTATGACACTGTTAACCTGCTTCCAGCATCGTAACGCTTACTGACCGGGAATGTAGTGTCGGTCTATGACACCGTCGTCATGCTTCCAGCATCGTAACACTTACTGACGGGGAATGTAGTTCTATGACACTGTTAAAATGCTTCCAGCATCATAACGCTTACTGACGGGGAATGTAGTGTCGGTCTATGACACTGTTAATATGCTTCCAGCATCATAACGCTTACTGACGGGGAATGTAATGTCGGTCTATGACACTGTTAAAATGCTTCCAGCATCGTAACACTTACTGACGGGGAATGTAATGTCGGGCATTGACACTGTTAAAATGCTACCAGCATCGTAACACTTACTGACGGGGAATGTAGTGTCGGTCTATGACACTGTTAAAATGCTTCCAGCATCGTAACACTTACTGACGAGGAATGTAGTGTCGGGCATTGACACTGTTAACATGCTTCCATCATCGTAACGCTTTTTGACGGGGAATGTAGTGTCGGCCTATGACACTGTTAATATGCTTCCAGCATCGTAACACTTACTGACGGGGAATGTAGTGTCGGGCATTGATCCAGTTGTCATACTTCCAGCATCGTAACACTTAGTTTAAACTTATTTATTTTACATCGATTGTAACGAAAGCTCTATGAACTTATTTGAATCACTCTCGGTGTCTTCCTGGGTAGAACCAGTACTAAGCAATGCAGATAAAGTTACTTGCTCAGGGACACAACGCATATGGCAATGACGGGAATAGAACCCACGACTTTTGGATAATGGGTCCAACGCTCTACCACTAAACCACAGCGCTCCACATTCGCCTCTCATCGCTGTGGGTTCGAATCCCACTGGAAGCTCGACTTGTAAGTGAGGAAGTGTCGATTCTTACGGATGGCGGGAGGTGTACAGTACTGGTTCTACCAAAGAAACATGGGTGGTCTGCCTCCACCACAACAAATATCGACCGTCGGATGTAACCTTAAATATGTTGAAAATGACGTAAAATACCATACAAACAAACAAACAAACAAAACTAAGCATTCCTGGAACAAAATCAATTATTTTCATCGGGGGCCTGGGCATATGTTTAAACATTGTATTGTATATTTAAGTATGCCATTGCATTCACGGACAGTTCGATTATGTCAGAGTTTTCGTGTCGTGTTTGCACATGTATGGTTATAATTGCTTTGCAATTATCTCTCAAGTCAGTGTCCCTCTTGAGAGGAGGGGTTGTTTAAATATAGGTTAACACTGTATAAATATTAAATCTGATTGTTTATTTAAGAGCTTAAGGTTTCTCTAGCGGCGATCTTTTACACGTTACTAAAAACACCTTGTTCAATAAAATACGTAACGTTCACGTAATACATGTATGTACACATTCTTTGTGTGTCACCTGTTATGTTGTTATAGGTCTCACATAGTTAGAAACTATTTCAATAATTCTCTAAATTTGCAATTTGTTTTTGCATCGTTCAGCACAATTATTAGTGTGCGATTTTTTCTCCAATAATCGCTAATTCTTTAAAACGTGTCAACCATTGAATCGTTATTGTGTACATATTATATGCTCAATGAAACTCACTAAAACATTTACTGTAGTTGGTCGGTGGCCGGGTAGCGCCGTCTGGTCGGTGGCCGGGTAGCGCCGTCGGTAGGGCTCTAGCTTCTCACGATTGCAACCGCGACTCTATTTCACGTCTCAGCGTTGTGAGAGGGTGTTGTGGTCGCCCCCACTCACCCCCTCTCTTGTTGCTCTGGCTTCTGCAAAGTTATTGAGTACCTTCTTTGTGGCTTTCTAGGCTATTGTTTTTTCGTATTTATATATACACGAGCATCTTTGTGTTTTACTTATATTGCCTATTGATGTTGCCTTGTTGGGTAGAATAGTTCATGGCGGGGATTTCGTTATTTACACTGTCCCGTTTTATTGGGATGACATTAGGGTAAGTGTGAGGTTTGGTGCACCCTAGAACCTGGGTTATCCCACACACCCCCACCACCCCACCCACCCCCAGCGGCCTTTCTTTGCCACTGACCGTTCCAAGGCGGTAGCTCTATTGTCAACCATGCTTGTGTTTGTGACGTCTTATGCCTTTATTCCTTATTAACATTGCCATTCATGTTTGTCTTTTTGCGTGTTTTGGAGTTTACTGTGTTCTGTGAAAGCTGCATTTCCTGTTGGACATTTATACTTATTTTTCTTGAGGTTTCGTGGGTTCGAATCAAGACCACGCCAACGTTGTCATCTGCGCCATCGACATTGATTTATAGAAGCTGTAAATCTTCTTTCTCGGTTGATGTGAAATAAATATATTTTTTATAATTTAGTAATTGGCGTTTGCATTTGATGCAGTAATAAGAGAGAAAACACACGCAAGCGTACGTATAACAATGCCTTTAGAGTAAGTGTTCTTGGGCTTTGAAGTTTTTATCCATTAACACTGGAAATATAAACTTAATATACATTATGTTAATTGAAGCCGTAACCCTGATCAACTTTTAAAATATAAAAGTAACTTCTGCGACTAGGACTATAACAATCCGACTTCTATGATGACGTCGTATACAATCCTTGGTCATGCTTACATTCATACAATCTTTATCAAACTTGTCCGAAAGTTTATCATACGAGGTTCTGACCCTGTCGTTTTGTATTTCACTGCAGGTTTAGCGCTTGATCCATTTCCAGTTCACCATTATATGTTGTGTTATTCTAAATATAGCTTGGGCTTGGCCACGCCCCTTTCCAGGAGTGACCTGAGCCAGAAGTGAAAGGTCACACAAATTAAAACATGTCAGATAAATGTTTCAAAATACACTTTCAGAGTGGTCAATTAATTAATAAATACCATTTATTAAAATGCGATTATTTATTTTTACCAAATATATGGCTGAATTTTATCTTTTAGCACATTGGACTTGGACTTACCTTGAAAATAAGACACATCTTTTTGAATTTGTCTGTTTATTTTTATTTTTGTATCTTCTGAACAGCTTGCATTGTGGCCTATGGGAAAGCAATTAATCTACCGCAAACCTATACTCTCCTATTGGATTGTGGGATGATAGATAGTTTGTGAACCCTGTGATGAAGTCTACGTAAATCCTGAAAGGGATTTCAACGTTTGATATTTGTCTTCAATCTCATCTTGTCTTTCATTAATGTTTTATTCTCTTGTTACTTTGTTTTCTGCCAAGTCATAGTTGCATTCCGGCTTTCTATGCTTTTATTATTTTAAATATTCAATATTCATATATACATGATCATCTTTGTGTTATACTTATATTGCCTATTCATGCTGCATAGTTTGTTAAAGGGATGTAGCCTAGCGGGGATTTCTATATTTACACCGCGCCGTCTTATTTTGACGAAAATAGCGCAAGACTGAGGTTTGGCGCACCCGAGAACCTGGTAAACGCCCCCCCCCCCCCCCCCCCCCCCACCATCTCAAGCGACTTTTAACCACTGACCGTTCTAAGGCGGTTCCCCTATTGTTAACCTGTTTATTATTGTCGTGTCGCATACTCCCCCCCCCCCCCCCTCCCTCTCCTCCCTCCCCCCACTCAAGCGACTTTTAACCACTGACCGTTCTAAGTCGGTTCCCCTATTGTTAACCTGTTTATTATTGTCGTGTCGTATACTCCCCCCCTCCCTCCCCTCCCTCCCCACTAAAGCGACTTTTAACCACTGACCGTTCTAAGTCGGTTCCCCTATTGTTAACCTTTATTATTGTCGTGTCGCATACTTCCCCCTCCCTCCCCTCCCTCCCCCCACTCAAGCGACTTTTAACCACTGACCGTTCTAAGTCGGTTCCCCTATTGTTAACCTGTTTATTATTGTCGTGTCGCATACTTCCCCCCCCCCACCCCCTCCCTCCCCTCCCTCCCCCCACTCAAGCGACTTTTAACCACTGACCGTTCTAAGTCGGTTCCCCTATTGTTAACCTGTTTATTATTGTCGTGTCGCATACTTCACCCCCACCCCCTCCCTCCCCTCCCTCCCCCCACTCAAGCGACTTTTAACCACTGACCGTTCTAAGTCGGTTCTCCTATTGTTAACCTGTTTATTATTGTCGTGTCGCATACTTCCCCCCCCCCCACTCCCTCCCCTCCCTCCCCTCCCTCCCCCCACTCAAGCGACTTTTAACCACTGACCGTTCTAAGTCGGTTCCCCTATTGTTAACCTGTTTATTATAGTCGTGTGGCATACTCCCCCCCCCCCCTCAAGCGACTTTTAACCACTGACCGTTCTAAGTCGGTTCCCCTATTGTTAATCTGTTTATCATTGTCGTGTCGCATACTTTGCCATTGTTTTTCCTTCTTTTTTTTTTAAATTTGAATGTGTGTTATTGGTTGAGTGTGTTTCCTGAATGTCACATGTTCTGTTGTTTTTTTAAACAAGTATTGTCGCTGGGGAGTGATGTTGGTCAGCCACTTAACCCTATGCTTGTGTCACACAATCGACTGAGGCCTCATATCGCCGCTCAACTACTTTTTTATATTTTCCCTTTCCCCTTTTTATGCAACATTCGCTATTTCTTAAACAACCATTCCACTGGTTAATAGTGAATCAATATCAGTAGCAAGAGAAACAACTCACAAAAGCGTGAACACACAAGTGCGTTTAGAGTTAGAGTTTTTCGTTTTATGCGCGCCTTTTTTAAAAACCAAACATTCACCATCATTTGAAATGTTACTGACATTGTTGTACTCATTATTTAACAGGTTAACAGGTTTGAAGACTATAGTTTACGTTTATGGTTCCGGCAATCAGACCAGAACATGTATGTGGACAAACTCCCCGCAGTGGTTACTTCCCCTATATGTTACAGTAACCACTGCCATCACACAAATTTATAGCTGAAATCCAGCTGTTTAATTGTTGGGTTAAATATTGTTTAGGTCAATATTTCAACTTGCTTGTTCATAATATAGGAAAATAGTGTGACAAACGGTATCTGGTTACAAAAATTATTTATTTATTTAAAAAGAGCAATTTTAGCGAATATATATTTAATATGCACACCGGTTACTTTGTTACTTGTAATCAAACTTGTATTCCGTTGAGAACATTACAGAAGCTGTGCGTAAATTTAATAAAGAGATTACACCCAAGCCAAAACAAGCTGAATGTTTTCAACATCTTCTCGAAGGTGATGATGTTATTGCCAATTTGCCTGTTGGTTACGGCAAGAGTTTGCTGTAGGTGTAGTACACCCATTGCATCACAGGCTGTGTTTGCCTGGGGTAAGGGTAGTCGCATAATGGCGGTCAGTAAATAATTCTCATTTCTTTTTGTAAAAAAAGGCATTTTCATTAATTTAAAGTGCCATTTTTGGTTTATATCACATTGTTGATCTATTTGGTAAACAAAATACGCATGTGTGAATGAATGACGCGAAATGTTGAAAAACTGAATCGGTGTTTTATTCCAGATATGGGACCGTTTGCTAGCCAAATGTGTTTAATACACAGAATAAAAATGTATTTAAGCGAACGAATGTTGTAGAACTTGTGACTGATCTCCAAATATAGCCTATATTGCATTGTGTTCAATGGGCTGATTTTCACCGGTCTGACACCGTACCAACCATTACCTAGTGTATCGCCATTTTGTAAGCTATCATCACGTGATTTGTGTGGTGGCAGGAATATCACTGCGCGGAGGTGAAGCAAAACTGAGGTACATTTTTTTCTTGTTTAACTGTCAGATCAATGTCTTGCATATAGCTCAAAGTACCATGCACTGGTTTGTTATATTATATCGAATCTGTGTTTAAGGACACATTTTGTTTTCACAAACTGACACATATTTGTCGCAATGGATTAGTTTAGTTTATCTTTTCACTTCACGTGAAAAGTTCACTTCCAAATCTAGTTATTTCTTGAGAAAGTATCAGTCCTTTATTTTTTTTCACCTTGTTAGTTGACATGACCTGCGCGGTTCCCGACTAAGAATATGAAGTGAGTCTGGAATATTCATTCCTGTTGATGCCAAATAAACCCAATTTCGTTGCAAATTCACATACATTGTGTCTTTTTCATTTCTAAACGCGCTTGCATATAAAGTGAACACTCTGTATTTTGTATACACGTTAGGACCGCGGTGCGACATACCTATCAGCGTGACGGAACACAGGGTGGTTGTTTGTTTGTTTGTTTGTTTGTTTGTTTGTTTGTTTGTTTCATAGGCATAGGAGCCGGGGGAACACGTGAAAGGTTATATCTGACGGTCGGTTTCATTTTTTGTGGTGGAAGCAGACCATCCACTTTTCCTGGGTAGAACCAGTACTGTACATCTCCTGTCATCCGTAAGAATCGGCAAGTCCTCACTTACAAGTCGAACTCCTAGTGGAATTCGAACCCGCAGCGGCGAGAGGCGATAAGGTGTACAACCCAACGTCGTTAATCCCTCGCCCACGGAGACGTTTAATATTAATGTCAATTGCAGTATAAATTAAAGAAATATTCTTTTTCGAAATATTCTTAAGATTCGAGCGTTATAATTTAATCTAGGTTTTATTCTATTCTTCTTTTTATCATACGTTTATTGTTAAACTTGCTACTTAAGGGTCACTATATCGCTACCAACAGTGTTTTAGATGGGTACACTGTTTCAAGCAACCACGTCCCCCGATTGAATAGAATTTAATAAAACCATTTATTTTATTATAAGCAATGAAATACTGTGTTTTATCAGTGAAATAAAAGTGTTATTCCACACTGTGGAATATAGAGTTTTATTTTCACAGTAGCTGCCGGGACTACATTTTTAATGTGCAACCAACACAAAAATGCAGGCACATTAACACGGCTCACAAGATATATTCCTACTGTTATACTGTTAAATCCACTGTTTATTTAATTACTTTCTTTCTGTGACGTTAATGGTTTCAAAATAAGGTGACGTCGTGTAACGTTTCGTTACGTCATCGTGATTAGGAAATAATCAGGGCGCGTAGCCAGGTGTATAAAACGGTTTATCATGCAGATATGCACTTTTCTGCCTAATAAAGGGGTGACCTAATAAATTTTGCTTTATTAGACACTGACCAATAGAGCAAACCATTGCGGAATCCCTCGGCGTTTGTTGTACGTAACGTTATCTGACGTCATGCACGTAACGTTGCCCGACGTCATAAAACTAACAAAAACAACAACATGACGGCGTCCTCGATAAGCGTAACATTCTGAGAAATAGGTAATAATAGTAATTCATACATCTACATGATAAATAGAATATTATGTCAGTGCCTTTTACTATCAAGTTTATTAGGCTCGGCACGAAAACGAAGAATGGCTCGGCAGAGCCTCGCCATTCTTCGTTTTCTAAGCCTCGCCTAATAAACTTGATAGTAAAAGGCACTGACATAATATTCTCTATTTAATTACTTAAATAATTGTTTGTAAAATCATAAAATAATTTTTTTTTGTTGTTTTGTCGTGAATAACATTTTTTGTTTCATCTCGTAGTGCGAAAACTTTATATTTACACTCATGCTTCGCATTCGTGAAAATATAAAGTGTTCTCACTTCTCGATGAAATAAAATATGTTATTCACTCCAAAACAACAAATATCCTCTATTTATATGAACAAAGGAAAATATTTAAAGAACATTTTTATGTTTTTAAGAAAACAGAATTCTTTTTTGTTTCTTTAAATTTGATACATTCAAATGAATTATGCTTCGCTGTTAAGTGAGTAGTTTTTCCCTTTTTTTAATTGTTAATTTATTTAAAATCTAGAACATTTTTTAATTCAACAAATTGAAACTACATTGAAACCAGTTAGAAGACATATTGTTGTTCAATTGAGATGCAAATGTACCACTCCACAAGGACATTGTTCGCGTTACTATGAAAGTTACTCATTAAGGTCTCACTAAACAGTTATTTCCCTTGCCAGTCGCGGTAGGGTAGGAACTTTCTGGAGCTTACAAAAAAGATCTGAGTTATTCGGTTCTTGTTTATTTCTTAAAATGTGCAAATATTTTCTCTTTTTTTTTTTGCAGGTGACAAGAATGGGACAAGTTCATGATTTCATACAGGTTAGGATATGCCTGAATGTTTTCGAGCCCAGATCTGAGAATCTAATACTGGGTAGTGATACATTTGAAAATGTCAGTGAAATGGACAAATTCAAGAGGGTCTCTTCAAACTATTGATAAAAAAAAAAGCAAATTGGTCTACCCCGTGTCTTTTGCTGGATATTTCGCGCAACAGACATCAAGTTTCACAAAGAAAATATTTTTAAGAAAATTCGTTAAGTTCTACAGTGGTCCAGAGGGGTCCTGCTATATATACAGAGCTATGTAAAATTAACTGTGTTGTGAGACGTTAATTTCAGATGATAATTTCGGATGATAATAACATAGTTGGCTCCAAACTAAAAACTCATTTTTAAGCTTTCGAAATATTATTATTTTTTACTTTTCATATGCATATATGCGATTAGAAATTAAAACAAAGTGATACATTTATAAATATACAGTAGTGTATGCATAGTATTGATAATTTAAAAACAAATTATAATGGAGTTATGAAATAACAAAACATGACAAAGGTAAAATACGCTAAGAAACCCAAAAAGATATACAAATGTATGCATGCCGTTTCCAATTTTGCAACCATTTGTGGTTTGTTCTCAATTATAAGTGTCGGGTCGGTGGTGTCGTTGGACTTTCGATTGTCGCTCTTTCCAAACTGATTATTATGTCGCATAAACGACACATATTCATCAGTGTTCAGGAGTTCGCCATCATCGGAAATTGTTTTGCCATGGCCAATCGTTACATTTGAACACTCATTCCTCGCATACTTCTGTGTCACGTTATAGCTGTCAGGCTTGTATGAACGTTCCTGGTTTACTTTATTCTCGAATGCGAGAACATGTTCATCTAAACGTTCGACGGGTACGGCGATTCTCAAATCGGAATCAGTCATATAAGAGAACTTCTTTTTATCTATGATCTCGCCTTGTATTCGCCCATGATCGAACTCCAATCTGGCATTAAGGTTAGCTACAGTGCATCTGTATATGTTTGGAGCAACATTTTCAAGGTCATGTATTTCAACTAGAGCGTTTGCATTGGTATTTTGGGAACAGGTACTCCAATAAATATACGTTTCAGAAGCGCGAGGACCTCCAGTGCTACGGGAAAATGTTTTGTTTGCGTTTGTGTTGAGCTGACTTGAGAAATCAATCGGCGTATAAAAATGTTGCCCTGCCATGACAGTTACCTGTGTTGCACGAACCGCTGGATAAAATGGTTTTGCGTCGGCATTGAGTGTTGATTTATTGGTCTCGAGGGTGTTAACTTCGTTGGAGATTGCTTGGGCATTAATATTAAATAACTGCACCGTATCGTCAACGACTCGGATCACTGGACTCGGAATCTGCATAAATGAAAACAAGTTAAAAGCGCAACTTTATTTTAGCATAGAAAAACCAGCATAATTTAATTCAGGAAACATTAGGGCTAGAAATATCATGTTGGTATTACATTGTTTGATTTACCTAAATAAATGTCGCATAAATAACATGTTGGGATTTATACAGCTCATTTACATAAAATGTTTCTTGCAAAAGTAGTAATGTTTTGTATTTATTATTAATAAAAGATGTAAGTAAAGTATAGCCAAGATGTAAACATATTCAACATATTTAAGTACACACCATGCATTCTTAAAACGTCATATCTTTCTAAATGTTGAGTGGAGTGGTTCAGTGGTAGAGCGCCGAACTTCAGATCGAAAGGTCGTGGGTTCGATCCTCGCCATGGCCATGTTATTTATCCTTGAGCAAGATAATTAATCCACATTGCTTAGTACTGGTTCTACCCAGGAAACATGCACATAATCTTCGAAAGGGGGTGTTGCAGTATCAATAGATAGATAGATAGATGTTATAGAACTCTAAACAGGCAACAAGTATTTTTTATTTTTCAGAAAATAACCAGTAAATACGAGTTAATTTATATGTCCGTGGTCGTCAATATTTCTTACATTACATCTGCGTATAATGTGTTTTGCATAATCTTTTGAGACGGATATACCTTATATTACACATATTCCAGTTTATTTAAAAATCTTAATTAAATATTGCGTACCTTTGGTATTTCCTCAACCATATATGAGCTCGTGTGACAATCTGGCTTGACGAACCTGGAACTCATTGTTACCGAACCGAGTTTACCAGCGAAAGGACCAGTTCCCGAGTTTCCTTGATTATTAGTATATATACGCTCACCAAAACCATTTAAATTCTGGTCCCTCTCCGAGTGTGGCGTCTTAGAAGAATTCATAATTATTTGCTATTTTTGTTATTATAAATAGCTAGATTTGTACTCATGTTTTAAAGCTCAGTTTGTGCCATTGAAATGGAATCGACGTTACTCTGTGTTCGTTGTTATGGTTCCGTGTTGGTGACAACGTCGCTAATGACAGCGCAACGTGACGTCTGTGTTAGCTATCAAGGTCATAACGCTAAAGATGTTTTACATGCTTAACCAAATTATGTTGCGCGTAACATAACACACCAATGAAATCATGTTGTATTTTTATACCTCATGTTAACATTCCTGTATAAAACGCCTATACGCTAGTGTCAAATACTTTATAATGGTACGCGTAACAGATGCTTATTTTACGCGTAACCACAGTTTAGCGTAGCTTAAATGATACCGTCTAGCTGGCTGTCAGTGTCATATGATCCGATGTTACGCGTAACCAAAGTTATGTAACATAAGAACCTATGTCATTGGTCAGTTATGTTACGCGTAACATAATTTGGTTACGCGTGACTGTCTCACAACTCATTTAATTTTCCCACAGGGTTACTGTACAGCCTTTTCCGACAGCTGGGCAGCAGACATTGTTGTTCTGTATAGCCAGATTTTTTTCTCGCTCATGTTTATGTGACCCCTATGAAAAATACAAAATTCCTACACTATCTAGCTGAATATGTGGTACTTAGTCAAACACTTCTGAAATTTGAATGAAGCCACGCAATGTGTCGCGCGCAGGAATCATGTCAGTGCCTCAAAGGTCAAGGGTCAAACATCGTGAAAAATTCACGTCACATACATTACTTGGAAACTACTAAAGGGAATTGCGTCAAACTTCACACAAATGTTCATCACAATGATAAGGTGTATCGCGTGCACGAATCATGCCAGTATCTCAAAGGTCAAGGTCACGGGTCAAACAATCGTAAAAGAATTTATGTTTCAGCAATTACTTGGAAACTACTTAAGGGAGTTGCATCAAACTTCACACAAATGTTCATCAAATTGAGAATGTGTGTCGCACGCAAGAATCATGACCGTGTCTCAAAGGTCAAGGTCACACTTGGAGGTCAAAGGTAAAACAATCGTGAACACATTCTTGTCTCAGCCATTACTTGGAAACTGCGTCAAACTTCACACAAATGTTCATCACAATGAGAAGACGTGTCGCGTGCAAAAATCATGTCAGTGCCTCAAAGGTCGTCAAGGTCACAGCTGGAGGTCAAAGGTAAACACAAGTCGTAACACATTCATGTCTCAGCCATTACTTGAAAACTACTGAAGGAAGTTGTGTCAGACTTCACACAAATGTCCATCACACTGAGAAGGTGCGTCGCACGCAAGAATCATGTCAGTCAGTGCCTAAAAGGTCAAGGTCACAGTTGGAGATCGAAGGTCATTTTTTCGTGTTAGCCATTGGTTCAAATCGATTGAAGGGAATTGCTTCAAGGGTCACACAAAAGTATTGTTCATCACAATGGAAAGTTGAGTCGTGCGCAATCATGTCAGTGCCTCAAAGGTCAAGATCACAGTTAGATACCAAGATCTACATATTTGTTCAGCCTCAAATCTACCTTTTATTACTGAACTTACGGCACTTTTTTGGTTTGCAGTGGGGCATCCGTGTCCCATGGACACATTTCCTGTTGATATTAATTTAATTGTGCACTCTCACAAGGCATGGCCATTAGCTAGATGGTATTCATCAAGCAACGACTTTGTCAGTTTGTCAACTCCATTCAATTAAACCGTTACTTGGAGAATGGCGTTCTTCTAGTAGACCCAAGTTGTCATAGCCCGTGTGCAAGATAGGGCACATTCATATTTATTACAAGCTGAGCAATTACCAGAATGTATACCCGGCTTTGCACCGTTAACGGTCAAACACATCTTGTTGGAATGTGTAGACTTTGATCCTAAGCGTCAAAGGTACTACAATGTTAATACTACGTATAAAAGAGTTATTTGATACTATAAATTTTAGTCTTGTTTTAGATTTCCTAAAAGAAATCAGACTATATAAATCATTATAATGTGTTCTTATCTATATTTACTTGTTTATATACCCGTTGACGGGCATTTGTTGATTTACATATATAGTTTATATATTACTACCCTTCATCCCTTATTTTTTAATAGTTTTATCTTTATATATTTACATTAATGTTTTTGCGCACACTATGACCTATTTATGTGTCGACGTGCCGTAAAACACCATTCATTCATTCATTCATTCATTCATTCATTCATTCATTCATTCATTCATTCATTCATTCATTCATTCATTCATTCATTCATTCATTCATTCATTCATTCATTCATTCATTCATTCATTCATTCATTCATTCATTCATTCATTCATTCATTCATTCATTCATTCATTCAAGCAACGACTGTTTCTACTATACAAATACAGCTTCTTCCTACTATCCTAATATGTTCTGCCCAACTGCTACATATTATACTAGTTGGGTACACGTGCTATTGTTCGACGACGTAAAGCGTCATGATTCAGCCATTTAAACTACACATATAGACACATTTATGTTGTATACTTATCAATTTAGGTTTGCATTTATTAACGATATACATTTATTTAACGGCCAAACGTTATTTTACTTCACTTGATAACAAATCCTCCATTTGTAGTTTGACCCCAGCAGACGTGAGCTGGTGTCTCCATTGTCATTGTTAGCCTAAGTTATGCTATTTAAAACAGCCTGCATGATAAAAAAATTACATGTTTAGGAAAAGTGATAAATACTCGCCAGAAGCTCTCTGTGAATTTATCACTTGTCTTACACTCGCCAAGCGTCTCCGTGGCCTAATGGTTAACGGTGTTGCGTTGTAAACCTTCGCCTCTCACCGCTGCGGGTTCGAATCCCACTGGGAGCTCGACTAGTAAGTGAGGAAGTGTGGATTTGCGGATGGCGGGAGTTGTACAGTACTGGTTCTAACCTGGAAAAGTGGGTCCATCACATAAAAAAGACCTTCATATATAACCTTACATGTGTTGAAAATGACGTAAACACAATACAAACAAGCAAACAAATACACTCGCCAAAATCCAGCTGAAAGTCTAAGTTACTAACCATGTAATTATTATATATAAAACTTGCTCAAAAATAATATCCACTCAATGAAGATAACAAGAATCAATCAATGAGACATTCTAAAAGTCATTGTACTCATGTCTTTGTCTTGTATAAATATATCATTTAATAGAACAAGACATTTTTTTTTTGCATACTGCATTTAGTTTAAATAACATGGTACTTATTTTGCTTGTCTTGTGACTTTCTATGTAAACGCACAATTCTTAACTCCATTGATAGTTTTTGGTCAAAATAGTTAATGGTGACATTATCAAAATCAAAAAAAATGATGAAAAGCCATCACATATAGAACATGTATAGTCAGACAATTCGGCAGTTTGTTCATTGTTATCTACAGATTATTTTGAGTATTGTAATCTCCAAATGGTTGATTAAAATTCGTTAAATATTAAGACGCAAACACCTACCTGAATCGAGCGCTTTGTTTACATGTTTGTCTGTAATTTAATTTCAAAACATCTCATATTCATTAGATTGGACAGGATCCATGCAGTTTACGCGGTTCCAAGTAAAATGTAAATATTCCGTAAGTTTAGCAAAAAATATAAACCGGCTGTGTTTCGATAACATATGTGAATGGGAAAATATAATTTTTAACAATTACAAATTTGAAAAGTGACCAATGAAAAATAAATAAATAAAATAAAATAGTTTTGACTTTTCCCAAAATACCCATAAAATAACTGTATACCGTATATAGCATGTTTGTTTCGTCATGAATATAAGATAACTACCAGTATATAATTATATCTCTTTGTATTGACATATAAACAGCATAATATGAAAACTATACCATCAATTCTCCCCAAAATTTCAGGAACAATATATACCTCTCAGATGTACGCCAAATGCCACCAAATCGCATCCTTGAAAAAAATTCGTGTGCTTCGGTAAAAAATCCTTTCTGGTTACGCCACTGCGACCCCATTAAATAATGACCCGGTCAGAATTGCGTGTAGTAGAATGACCAGCGGCTTATTTTAGGAGGTTATTTCACGAGTTTTCTTGCCATCGTCTGCTGTTCTGCCATGCGGTAGCTCCGTCATAGACTTATTGTAATCGATAATTTCAGTGTCAGCGGGTTCTGTATTATAGCTATTACGGATGTCTGTACCTTAATAGTTATTCTAACACGAACTGCGCAGTCTTTCATACACACAAAGAAGAGAGACAATTGTATGTTACTTTACGGTAAAATACGGCTGTTCCATTAATTCCCCGCGAAGTTGTCATCCGCTGGAAGCGCCACTTTACATGACGTCACTTTCTAAACCGTAAAAGCGTCACAGAACGGAAGTAAATACAAGTAAAGACAATTTAATGAACTTTTAATTACAATAAATTTGCCATGCTCCCAAACCTTCCACACCCCCGATATAAACCCATCAATACACATAACATTAGCATCTTGAACAAACTGAGAACATTTGACGTCGTAAATCGTAAGCTATGAAGTAAGCAATGGCTTAAATGTTTGTCACGTGACTACTAGCCTATTTAAACGTACTGTACCTCGCAGAACTTTACAAACGGGGGCGCCCAATGGAACAGCCTGTAAACAGAGCAGCCTGATTACCTTGACCTCCGAGATACATTGGGGTTATTGTCGTGTTAGAATCGAAATAATAAATACGCACCTGTATTTTGTCGATGAATAAAATACAGTTAGTCGTTCCGATATTGTCGTGTTAGAATCGAAATAATAATAAAAAAAATAAATACATCAAATACAGTAGTCGTTCCGATGCGAGTAATTAAATCACACAACATTAGCATCTTGAACAAGCTGAAAACGTTTGACGTCGTACTTTGAAGTAAGCAATGGCTTAAATGTTTGTCACGTGACTACTAGCCTATGTAAACGTACTGTACCTCGCAGAACTTTACAAACGGGGGCGCCCAATGGAACAGCCTGTAGCCATAGCAGGCTGATTACCTTGACCTTTGAGCCCACAATAGCGTAAACAATGGGGTTATTGTCGTGTTAGAATCGAAATAATAAATACGTACCTGTATTTTGTCGGTGAATAAAATACAGTTAGGAGTTCGGATGCTTAGTAATTAAATCACGAGTGCGTTATGTCGGTGAATAAAATACAGTTAGTCGTTCCGATGCGAGTAATTAAATCAGTCGTGCTAACGCACTCGTGATTTAATTACTAAGCATCCGAACTCCTAACTGTATTTTATTCACCGATAAAGCACAGGTACGTATTTATTATTTCTTAAACAATCAAGGATGTAATTTAAAATTTAACATATTTTAGTCTGGAACTTGGTCTGTAATTTGAATGCCACCTTGGTAAATATTTTTAAGTTAGGGTTGCTCCAAGAAACAACTAGTTCATACATGTCCATTATTTTCATATTTAAGTTCGACTTGTCTTATGTGTAGGCTATGTATATTGTCACATATTATTATCCAATAACCAGATTAAAATCTCCAGCAAGTATAACAATTTCCCGGTATTGTCTTTTCTCATTAACTTTAGGGAAACTTTAGAGAAAATACTAGAATCGTCTTTATTTGTACAATGCTATTTACAATTGTTATTTCTGTTTTACTTATATTTAGGTATAAAGCTAAACTTCCGCTTGTTCATATACCTGTTTTATTGAGAGTTTTTGCTTCAGGTTTTCATTAAATAATATTCAGAGTCCTTCGTTGTTTGTACTATGTCCACTCCTGTCGAATTAGTACTTGACCTGAATTTAGTAGTTTACTGGATATCTTGGTTATAAAAAACGAATTGAATTGGGTTTTACGGCGCACCAACACAGACGTGTTATATGGCGCCAACAGGTATGAACATTTCAGACCCACCCTCTATTTGCATCGAGATAAAACCATGCATAATGGGTACAGAACCTCCTTACCTGCAGCATTGCAGAGTTGCTGCAAATTCTGTCGTAAACACACCTTATTTTTCTGGAATCATTGCTTTCTGCTATCTCTCAAGTAGCACCCGAAACATTACAAGGATGATGATGAAGACCTTTAATGACCATGACAAAAATGACAAAACGGTAGGTAGGCAGGCAGGCAAGCAGGCAAGCAGGGGCAGGCAGGCAAGCAGGCAAGCAGGCAAGCAGACAAGCAGGCAGGTAGTTAGGGTAGGTAGTGTGCAAGTGTGCATCAACAAATACTATACTGAGGGGAAAAGGTTTAGCAAGTTCTTGTTGCACCCTGGAAATAATCCATTTTTTGGTTGTAGCCATAGACACAACATTTTATTAAACACATATCAATAACTGCCGAACATCTTAATGACGTTACGAATAAATGAACGTATGGGCCAAGCCCGTAAAGTCCCAAAATGTCAGTATATCTTGTATACAGTATTATTTAATCTAAAAAAACTACTAAACTTTTTTCCCTCAGTATATTTTCTTTTGTGTTTGTTTCAAGAGACCTTGATAGTATATTTCAATGTAATGTTTGTTCTATTGAATCTATTATATTCTTGTTTGTTCACTATTGTAGAGATGCGCGAAGGAAGGTTGCAATATATTTTATCAATGTGATTCAATTTAATGTCTTTATTTCTTCCTTAGAGGAACTAATAGACAAGGAAGGTGCCATAAGAAAAGAGCATGCCACGTGCGGAAGAAATGGTAACAAAAATATTAACATAAAACTCAAACGAATAATGTATCGATGGACGATGCAAAAGGTTAAAAGCGAGGCCAAGTCAGGTTCATTTAAGTTTCAGCCTCAACAATTATCTGATACAACAAATGAATGACTGAAAGTGTGTCTTATATATTTGAGCATATTGTGCATATGCGCATGCATTTTATATTTCTTTATAAGATTATATTATAAGGAACGTGACTTAGAGGCGGTGTGAAAGAGAATGGGTGGGTGAGAGAGGGAGCGATGGAGGAACAATGGGAAGATGAACAAACAAAAATAATAAATGTGAAATTGGAGAAAAATGGTATGAACATGGGACAATAAGATACCTGTGTCATCCCTCGCTGCATAAGCAATAATAGTATTCTGATAACAAAAGATGTCAACTTGAAGATCCACATTTTCCAATATCCAAGACGTTGGTCAATATAGATTACAGCGGCTATGTACGTCCTTTAAACACTGTACTGTCTGTAATCTGCTGTACTGTACATCACTCATATTCTTATCGATCTATTTCGCGCGTGTTAGGCGGGATTTCCACAATTTGCTTCGATATTATGGCAGTTCCTACTAGCAGCAGATTGGTTTTATCGTATTTTACCGTTCACGCAATAATAACATATGTGTCGTCTGCAACTGTTTCATGGACACGGTCAAATTTGACGTTACAAACTCACACATCTATCACAATACGATTCCCAAACCTCTTTATTAGCTTGACTATAAATGAGGCTCACGTCGTCGCCATGGTTACGTTTCATCGATCCATACAACAAACAATCGTTGAGAGTTAATCTACGAATGCAATTTATATATAATTTTAAAATATCAAAGTAGTGCCATTTTTGTATATAAAAACACATCAGATTCAAATACATTGCAAATGTAGTCTGCAAAACACGTTATTTAAGCAAGCAGACGTATATATCCCGCCTTTTAAACCCATCTATTTCTCGTTTATAGACCGGACTATCATTTAGTTACAGAAGTTCTAAATATGGCTAAATACACAGTTTCTAATATAAAATGTTAGACGATGTTTCGGCATGCAAAGAAAGAAATCTTTGATTCCGACACTGTACCGAGTTTTCCCCTCGGACTATTTCCGTCGCAAGAAGTATTTCCATTGATAAGGTCATTGGATGTGGACATATGTACTACAGACATACACGCATATCTGCAAAAGCCAGAAGCGATGGATATTGAAAATGGTATGTGGCTCGCTGACGATACGACACACACTCTATATAGGATTCTTCGTAAACGGATGGTAAATTAGTTGTTTACGTCTGTGCATTTGTGTTCTCTCGTTCTCACCGGGAACTTGTTTGTGAGTGGATGTGTGTGCACAGACATTGGTGCCTAAAATGTATGTCGTCTGCTCACAAACATTGTGGAAACATATTGGATAATTTCAGGATACGTGTGTTCATGCCCCTGCCTTGAAATGCGCGCGCTGAGCACGTGCGTTGGTTGTATTCATGATTTTGCGGTGGTGTTTGAATATCCGGGACCTGCCGTCTATGATGCTGTGCTGTGGGCGAGGAGCCGAGGTAAGTTTCGTCTGCTACCAAACCCGTTCTACACATGCACTGTTTATACATGTTTGTATTATACGATTTATGTCTGAAAACAACCGGTAAATGTCACACTGTTTGTAAAATGAAATACATTATTAACAGAAGATCTAAAAGAACTAAAAAAAGCAGTAAATCAAATTTCATAAAATCGTATATACGGTATATCAAAAAGATACGAAGAGCTTTTGGTCTCTTTGATATATATTATCCAGTATGTCTGTCTTTTCAGACAGAAATATCGCTAAAAGCATTTCTACCAAGTATTACAGAATTACATGTGTGCAAGAATCTAGCTCTGTATTTTGTTTTAAAGGAAGAACGTGTTCATATAGTTACATGTATCTTTATTGAAGGAATTACATAGTAACAGCGTTAAAAGTTCAACATTTCGTGCTCGACTAACGTGCTAAACGTCATTATGTTTGTGCACGTGTTACTATCATGGATTAAAATCACATTAAGGGGATAGTTAAACTTTATACAGACATACTTATATTAACTATGCAACTGCAATAAAGCAACGCCATGTGGAGGGCAGTGAAACAGAGAGTGGCTCATATAGTTAAGGTATTGTCTTTAAAATCGTATTCTTTTTTATATACGGGTATGTATGATGTATATGCTTTGGCAACGTATGCGTAGTGGGGTGTGTGGGGAGGAGATTGGGCTGTCCATTCTTGATTGATATATTCTGTTCTTTCCTTCTGTAGTACATACGCGTTTGTCTCCCTTTTTATTCTCTTACAAGTGTCTAGTATACTTTGCCTTTTTCTTTCGTTTAGCTAAGTTACTAAATTAGTTCATATGGAGAATCAAGTATTTTTGCTACAATAAAAACAGTTTGTATCATAAAACTTTATAGACGTGAGAATCATGGCTCTTATGGTAGTACATGTATGTACCTTCCATAGAGCCATGATTCCTTGTGTTAGAATTATCAGTAGGAACCCGTACCGACTCCTGTGCACTTGTCCGGTGTGGTTCCTGACGACATCACGCAATGCCTGCATAAACAACTGCCGTATATGTTTCAATAGAACAGCCTTTAAATACCACACTTGCATGCTTAACACTCACCAAAGAGAAGAATAACACGCCAATATATCCTTCTTTTCGTAAGCCACTGTTAATTTCAGAATTGTTTATTGTATACGTTCGAAATAATCTCGTTCTCGTGTGACGTCTCTTTCCGTATTTGGAAATTATCCACGCCCTCACCTGACACTTTCCGGTTAACGTTGTTTTTTGTGTCAGTTGTGGGCGGATTTAAGTTTCAAATTACGGAACGAGACAGTGCGAGATATTTTGAAACGTAAACATTCCGGAAAAAATGTCTACATTCGTACAAGAAATGACAAGATATTATTCTCTTTGGTGAGTTTTATGTGTTCACGCGTTATATTTTAGGTTTACTCTATTGAAATAAGGCGGTTGTTAATGCAGGCATTGCTTGATGTCTTCAGAAGTCTCTCCTGATACCTACCTATTCTATAAAGGATGGCATCGTAGCTCTATGGTAGGTACACACCATAAGAGCTATGATTCTCGCAGCTTAAAACGTTATTGTTAACGTATGTATAACTTTATTCATGGATATGTCTATATGCGACCTGAAAGAATATTGGGTGTCAATTTAAATTAAAAAAAAACAGAAGGTGCGTCAGTTTTATATAAGATGTGCAGATGTACATCTGGGCCTCACGGATTCATTACTATTTTTTTTAAATAAAATAAAATAAAATTTAAAACTTGATGACTCGAGTTTTGCTGTATCAATCAAAAACATATTTTATTGATTTTTTTTGTACATATAATAACCGTATTACTCTAATATGTATTAATATTTATGTTATGAGTTTTCAATATTCTATTTTTAGATTGCGTTTGTACTAGATTTGCATCAATATTATATTTTTTAAAATGAAAGTATCACCGGAACAACAAATCAACAGCGCGAATGCTGAATTGCCATAGTGATGCATTTAAGGTGCATTGGGATGTAGTTTGTGGTAAATATTTACCTGGCATTTGGAAAAACCAATACATTTTCTTGTATTCTTCAAAAGATCTGTAAAATAGCATGTTCTGTGATAGCCACCGTCCTAACTGTCATTAATATATAGCCCCGGCTGTCATATACAGCATGTTCATACATACATCACCCCGGCTGTCATATACAGCATGTTCAGTTACAGACATCACCCCGGCTGTCATATACAGCATGTTCAGTTACAGACATCACCCCGGCTGTCATATACAGCATGTTCAGTTACAGACATCACGCTGGCTGTCATATACAGCATGTTCATACATACATCACCCCGGCTGTCATATATATCATGTTCAGTTACAGACATCACCCCGGCTGTCATATACAGCATGTTCAGTTACAGACATCACGCTGGCTGTCATATACAGCATGTTCATACATACATCACCCCGGCTGTCATATATATCATGTTCAGTTACAGACATCACCCCGGCTGTCATATACAGCATGTTCAGTTACAGACATCACGCTGGCTGTCATATACAGCATGTTCATACATACATCACCCCGGCTGTCATATATATCATGTTCAGTTACAGACATCACCCCGGCTGTCATATACAGCATGTTCAGTTACAGACATCACCCTGACTGTCATATACAGCATGTTCAGTTACAGACATCACCCTGACTGTCATATACAGCATGTTCAGTTACAGACATCACCCCGGCTGTCATATACAGCATGTTCAGTTACAGACATCACGCTGGCTGTCATATACAGCATGTACAGTTACAGACATCACCCTGGCTGTCATATACAGCATGGTCAGTTACAGACATCACCCCGGCTGTCATATACAGCATGTTCAGTTACAGACATCACCCCGGCTGTCATATACAGCATGTTCAGTTACAGACATCACGCTGGCTGTCATATACAGCATGTACAGTTACAGACATCACCCTGGCTGTCATATACAGCATGTTCAGTTACAGACATCACCCCTGCTGTCATATACAGCATGTACAGTTACAGACATCACGCTGGCTGTCATATACAGCATGTTCAGTTATAGACATCACCCCGGCTGTCATATACAGCATGTACAGTTACAGACATCACGCTGGCTGTCATATACAGCATGTTCAGTTATAGACATCACCCCGGCTGTCATATATAGCATGTTCTGTAACAGACATCACTCTGACTGTCAAATATGGCATGTTCTGTAACAGACATCACCCTGACTGTCATATATAGCATGTTCTGTTACAGACATCACCCTCAATGTCATATATAGCATGTTCAGTTATAGACATCACCCTGAATGTCATATACAGCATGTTCAGTTACAGACATCCCCCTGACTGTCATATATATCATGTTCTGCTACAGACATCACCCCGGCTGTCATATACAGCATGTTCAGTTACAGACATCACCATGACTGTCATATACAGCATGTTCAGTTACAGACATCACCCCGGCTGTCATATATAGCATGTTCAGTTACAGACATCACCCTGGCTGTCATATATAGCATGTTCATACATACATCACCCTGACTGTCATATATAGCATGTTCTGTTACAGCCATCACCCTGGCTGTCATATATAGCATGTTCAGTTACAGACATCACCCCGACTGTCATATATAGCATGTTCAGTTACAGACATCACCCCGGCTGTCATATACGGCATGTTCAGTTACAGACATCACCCCGACTGTCATATATATCATGTTCAGTTATGGACATCACCCCGGCTGTCATACACAGCATGTTCAGTTACAGACATCAACCCGGCTGTCATATATAGCATGTTCTGTTACAGACATCACCCTCAATGTCATATATAGCATGTTCAGTTATAGACATCACCCTGAATGTCATATACAGCATGTTCAGTTACAGACATCACCATGACTGTCATATACAGCATGTTCAGTTACAGACATCCCCCTGACTGTCATATATATCATGTGCTGCTACAGACATCACCCCGGCTGTCATATACAGCATGTTCAGTTACAGACATCACCATGACTGTCATATACAGCATGTTCAGTTACAGACATCACCCCGGCTGTCATATATAGCATGTTCAGTTACAGACATCACCCTGGCTGTCATATATAGCATGTTCATACAGACATCACCCTGACTGTCATATATAGCATGTTCTGTTACAGCCATCACCCTGGCTGTCATATATAGCATGTTCAGTTACAAACATCACCCCGACTGTCATATATAGCATGTTCAGTTACAGACATCACCCCGGCTGTCATATACGGCATGTTCAGTTACAGACATCACCCCGACTGTCATATATATCATGTTCAGTTATGGACATCACCCCGGCTGTCATATACAGCATGTTCAGTTACAGACATCAACCCGGCTGTCATATACAGCATGTTCAGTTACAGACATCAACCCGGCTGTCATATACAGCATGTTCAGTTACATACATCACCGCGGCAGTCATATATAGCATGTTCAGTTACAGACATCACCCTGACTGTCATATACAGCATGTTCAGTTACAGACATCACCCCGGCTGTCATATATAGCATGTTCAGTTACAGACATCACCCTGACTGTCATATACAGCATGTTCAGTTACAGACATCACCCCGGCTGTCATATACAGCATGTTAAGTTACAGACATCACCCCAACTGCCATATATAGCATGTTTTGTTACAGACATCACACCGGCTGTCATATACAGCATGTTCAGTTACTGACATCACCCCGGCTGTCATATATATCATGTTCAGTTATAGACATCACCCCGGCTGTCATGTACAACATGTTCAGTTACAGACATCACCCCGGCTGTTATATACAGCATGTTCAGTTACAGACATCACCCCGGCTGTCATATATATCATATTCAGTTATAGACACCACACCGGCTCTCATATATAGCATGTTCAGTTACAGACATCACCCTGACTGTCATATATATCATGTTCAGTTACTGACATCACCCTGACTGTCATATATAGCATGTTCAGTTACAGACATCACCCCGTCTGTCATATATATCATGTTCAGTTACTGACATCACCCTGACTGTCATATACAGCATGTTCAGTTACAGACGTCACCCTGACTGTCATATATATCATGTTCAGTTACTGACATCACCCTGACTGTCATATACAGCATGTTCAGTTACAGACATCACCCCGACTGTCATATATAGCATGTTCAGTTACAGACGTCACCCTGACTGTCATATATATCATGTTCAGTTACAGACATCACCCCGACTGTCATATACAGCATGTTCAGTTACAGACATCACCCTGACTGTCATATATATCATGTTCAGTTACTGACATCACCCTGACTGTCATATACAGCATGTTCAGTTACAGACATCACCCCGGCTGTCATGTATATCATGTTCAGTTACAGACATCACCCCGGCTGTCATATACAGCATGTTCTGTTACAGACATCACCCCGGCTGTCATATATAGCATGTTCAGTTACATACATCACCCCCAGCTGTCATATATAGCATGTTCAGTTATAGACATCACCCTGACTGTCATATATAGCATGTTTAGTTATAGACATCACCCTGATTGTCATATACAGCATGTTCAGTTACAGACATCACCCCGACTGTCATATATAGCATGTTCAGTTACAGACATCACCCCGGCTGTCATGTATATCATGTTCAGTTACAGACATCACCCCGGCTGTCATATACAGCATGTTCTGTTACAGACATCACCCCGGCTGTCATATATAGCATGTTCAGTTACATACATCACCCCCAGCTGTCATATATAGCATGTTCAGTTATAGTCATCACCCTGACTGTCATATATAGCATGTTTAGTTATAGACATCACCCTGATTGTCATATAAAACAAGTTCTATTATAGACATCACCCCGGCGGTCGCATATAGCATGTTCTGTTACAGACATCACCCAGACTGTCATATACAGCATGTTCAGTTACAGACATCACCCTGACTGTCATATATAGCATGTTTAGTTATAGACATCACTCTGATTGTCATGTATAGAATGTTCTGTTACAGACATCGTCCCGGCTGTCATATATAGCATGTTCTGTTACAGACATCACCCCGACTGTCATATACAGCATGTTCAGTTACAGACATCACCCTGGCTGTCATATATAGCATGTTTAGTTATAGACATCACTCTGATTGTCATGTATAGAATGTTCTGTTACAGACATCGTCCCGGCTGTCATATATAGCATGTTCTGTTACAGACATCACCCCGACTGTCATATACAGCATGTTCAGTTACAGACATCACCCTGGCTGTCATATACAGCATGTTCAGTTTCAGACATCACCCAGACTGTCATATACAGCATGTTCAGTTACATACATCACCCAGACTGTCATATACAGCATGTTCAGTTACATACATCACCCTGACTGTCATATACAGCATGTTTAGTTACATACATCACCCCGGCTGGCATATACAGCATGTTCAGTTACATACATCACCCCGGCTGTCATATACAGCATGTTCAGTTACAGACATCACCGCGGCAGTCATATATAGCATGTTTAGTTACATACATCACCCTGACTGTCATATACAGCATGTTCAGTTACAGACATCACCCCGGCTGTCATATACAGCATGTTCAGTTACAGACATCACCCCGGCTGTCATTTATAGCATGCTTAGTTACATACATCACCCTGACTGTCCTATACAGCATGTTCAGTTACATACATCACCACGGCTGTCATATATAGCATGTTTAGTTACATACATCACCCCGACTGTCCTATACAGCATGTTCAGTTACAGACATCACCCTGGCTGTCATATACAGCATGTTCAGTTATAGACATCACCATGACTGTCATATATAGCATGTTTAGTTACATACATCACCCTGACTGTCATATACAGCATGTTCAGTTACATACATCACCCCGGCTGTCATATACAGCATGTTCAGTTACATACATCACCCCGGCTGTCATATACAGCATGTTCAGTTACAGACATCACCCTTACTGTCATATACAGCATGTTCAGATACAGACATCACCCTGACTGTCGTATACAGCACGTTCAGATACAGACATCACCCTTACTGTCATATACAGCATGTTCAGATACAGACATCACCCTGACTGTCATATACAGCATGTTCAGTTATAGACATCACCCCGGCTGTCATATACAGCATGTTCAGTTACAGACATCACCCTGACTGTCGTATACAGCATGTTCAGATACAGACATCACCCTTACTGTCGTATACAGCACGTTCAGATACAGACATCACCCTTACTGTCATATACAGCATGTTCTGTTACAGACATCACCCCGGCTGTCATATACAGCATGTTCTGTTACAGACATCACCCCGGCTGTCATATACAGCATGTTCAGTTACAGACATCACCCCGGCTGTCATATATAGCATGTTCTGTTACAGACATCACCCCGACTGTCATATAGATCATGTTCTGTTACAGACATCACCCCGGCTGTCATATATAGCATGGTCAGTTATAGACATCACCCCGGCTGTCATATATAGCATGTTCAGTTACAGACATCACCCCGGCTGTCATATACAGCATGTTCAGTTACAGACATCACCCTGACTGTCATATACAGCATGTTCAGTTATAGACATCACCCTGACTGTCATATACAGCATGTTTAGTTATAGACATCACCCCGACTGTCATATATAGCATGTTCAGTTACAGACATCACCCTGACTGTCATATAAAGCATTTTCAGTTGCAGACATCACCCAGACTGTCATATACAGCATGTTCCGTTACAGACATCACCCTTACTGTCATATATAGCATGTTTAGTTACAGACATCACCCAGACTGTCATATATAGCATGTTCAGTTACAGACATCACCCTGACTGTCATATAAAGCATTTTCAGTTGCAGACATCACCCAGACTGTCATATACAGCATGTTCCGTTACAGACATCACCCTTACTGTCATATATAGCATGTTCCGTTACAGACATCACCCCGGCTGTCATATATAGCATGTTCAGTTACAGACATCACCCCGGCTGTCATATATAGCATGTTCAGTTATAGACATCACCCCGGCTGTCATATATAGCATGTTCAGTTACAGACATCACCCTGACTGTCATATAAAGAATTTTCAGTTGCAGACATCACCCCGGCTGTCATATACAGCATGTTCAGTTACAGACATCACCCTGACTGTCATATATAGCATGTTTAGTTACATACATCACCCTGACTGTCATATACAGCATGTTCAGTTACAGACATCACCCCGGCTGTCATATACAGCATGTTCAGTTACAGACATCACCCCGGCTGTCATTTATAGCATGCTTAGTTACATACATCACCCTGACTGTCATATACAGCATGTTCAGTTACATACATCACCACGGCTGTCATATATAGCATGTTTAGTTACATACATCACCCCGACTGTCCTATACAGCATGTTCAGTTACAGACATCACCCTGGCTGTCATATACAGCATGTTCAGTTATAGACATCACCCTGACTGTCATATATAGCATGTTTAGTTACATACATCACCCTGACTGTCATATACAGCATGTTCAGTTACATACATCACCCCGGCTGTCATATACAGCATGTTCAGTTACATACATCACCCGGCTGTCATATACAGCATGTTCAGTTACAGACATCACCCTGACTGTCATATACAGCATGTTCATTTACAGACATCACCCTGACTGTCGTATACAGCATGTTCAGATACAGACATCACCCTTACTGTCGTATACAGCACGTTCAGATACAGACATCACCCTTACTGTCATATACAGCATGTTCTGTTACAGACATCACCCCGGCTGTCATATACAGCATGTTCTGTTACAGACATCACCCCGGCTGTCATATACAGCATGTTCAGTTACAGACATCACCCCGGCTGTCATATATAGCATGTTCTGTTACAGACATCACCCCGACTGTCATATAGATCATGTTCTGTTACAGACATCACCCCGGCTGTCATATATAGCATGGTCAGTTATAGACATCACCCCGGCTGTCATATATAGCATGTTCAGTTACAGACATCACCCCGGCTGTCATATACAGCATGTTCAGTTACAGACATCACCCTGACTGTCATATACAGCATGTTCATACAGACATCACCCTGACTGTCATATACAGCATGTTCCGTTACAGACATCACCCTTACTGTCATATATAGCATGTTCCGTTACAGACATCACCCCGGCTGTCATATATAGCATGTTCAGTTACAGACATCACCCAGACTGTCATATACAGCATGTTCCGTTACAGACATCACCCTTACTGTCATATATAGCATGTTCCGTTACAGACATCACCCCGGCTGTCATATATAGCATGTTCAGTTACAGACATCACCCCGGCTGTCATATATAGCATGTTCAGTTATAGACATCACCCCGGCTGTCATATATAGCATGTTCAGTTACAGACATCACCCTGACTGTCATATAAAGAATTTTCAGTTACAGACATCACCCTTACTGTCATATATAGCATGTTCCGTTACAGACATCACCCCGGCTGTCATATATAGCATGTTCAGTTACAGACATCACCCCGGCTGTCATATATAGCATGTTCAGTTATAGACATCACCCCGGCTGTCATATACAGCATGTTCAGTTACAGACATCACCCTGACTGTCATATATAGCATGTTTAGTTATAGACATCACGCTGATTGTCATATATAGCATGTTTAGTTATAGACATCACACTGACTGTCCTATACAGCATGTTCAGCTATAGACATCACCCTGACTGTCATATATATCATGTTTAGTTATAGACATCACACTGATTGTTATATATAGCATGTTCTGTTATAGACATCACCCCGGCTGTCTCATATAGCATGTTCTGTTACAGACATCATCCAGACTGTCATATACAGCATGTTCAGTTACAGACATCACCCTGACTGTCATATACAGCATGTTCAGTTTCAGACATCACCCAGACTGTCATGTATATCATGTTCCGTTACAGACATCACCCCGGCTGTCATATATAGCATGTTCAGTTATAGACATCACCCCGGCTGTCATATATAGCATGTTCAGTTACAGACATCACCCTGACTGTCATATAAAGAATTTTCAGTTGCAGACATCACCCCGGCTGTCATATATAGCATGTTCAGTTACAGACATCACCCTGACTGTCATATATAGCATGTTCAGTTACAGACATCACCCTGACTGTCATATAAAGAATTTTCAGTTGCAGACATCACCCCGGCTGTCATATATATCATGTTCCGTTACAGACATCACCCCGGCTGTCATATATAGCATGTTCAGTTATAGACATCACCCCGGCTGTCATATATAGCATGTTCAGTTACAGACATCACCCTGACTGTCATATAAAGAATTTTCAGTTGCAGACATCACCCCGGCTGTCATATATAGCATGTTCAGTTATAGACATCACCCCGGCTGTCATATATAGCATGTTCAGTTACAGACATCACCCTGACTGTCATATAAAGAATTTTCAGTTGCAGACATCACCCCGGCTGTCATATATAGCATGTTCAGTTTCAGACATCACCCAGACTGTCATGTATATCATGTTCCGTTACAGACATCACCCCGGCTGTCATATATAGCATGTTCAGTTATAGACATCACCCCGGCTGTCATATATAGCATGTTCAGTTACAGACATCACCCTGACTGTCATATAAAGAATTTTCAGTTGCAGACATCACCCCGGCTGTCATATACAGCATGTTCAGTTACAGACATCACCCTGACTGTCATATACAGCATGTTCAGTTACAGACATCACCCCGGCTGTCATATATAGCATGTTCAGTTATAGACATCACCCTGACTGTCCTATACAGCATGTTCAGTTACAGACATCACCCCGGCTGTCATATACAGCATGTTCAGTTATAGACATCACCCTGACTGTCCTATACAGCATGTTTAGTTACATACATCACCCTGACTGTCATATACAGCATGTTCAGTTACATATATCACCCCGGCTGTCATAAACAGCATGTTCAGTTACAGACATCACCCCGGCTGTCATATATAGCATGTTCAGTTACATACATCACCCCGGCTGTCATATATAGCATGTTCAGTTACAGACATCACCCTGGCTGTCATATACAGCATGTTCAGTTACAGACATCACCCTGATTGTCATATATAGAATGTTCTGTTATAGACATCGTCCCGGCTGTCATATATAGCATGTTCTGTTACAGACATCACCCCGACTGTCATATACAGCATGTTCTGTTACAGATATCACCCTGACTGTCATATACAGCATGTTCTGTTACAGTCTTCACCCTGACTGTCATATACAGCACGTTCTGTTACAGACATCACCCTGGCTGTCATATATAGCATGTTTAGTTACATACATCACCCTGACTGTCATATACAGCATGTTTAGTTACTTATATCACCCCGGCTGTCATAAACAGCATGTTCAGTTACAGACATCACCCCGGCTGTCATATATAGCATGTTCAGTTACATACATCACCCCGGCTGTCATATATAGCATGTTTAGTTATAGACATCACTCTGATTGTCATGTATAGAATGTTCTGTTACAGACATCGTCCCGGCTGTCATATATAGCATGTTTTGTTACAGACATCACCCCGACTGTCATATACAGCGTGTTCAGTTACAGACATCACACCGGCTGTCATATATAGCATGTTCTGTTACAGACTTCACCCTGACTGTCATATATAGCACGTTCTGTTACAGACATCACCCTGACTGTCCTATACAGCATGTTCAGTTATAGACATCACCCTGACTGTCCTATACAGCATGTTCAGTTACATACATCACCCTGACTGTCATATACAGCATGTTTAGTTACATACATCACCCCGGCTGGCATATACAGCATGTTCAGTTACATACATCACCCCGGCTGTCATATACAGCATGTTCAGTTACAGACATCACCGCGGCAGTCATATATAGCATGTTTAGTTACATACATCACCCTGACTGTCATATACAGCATGTTCAGTTACAGACATCACCCCGGCTGTCATATACAGCATGTTCAGTTACAGACATCACCCCGGCTGTCATATATAGCATGCTTAGTTACATACATCACCCTGACTGTCCTATACAGCATGTTCAGTTACATACATCACCACGGCTGTCATATATAGCATGTTTAGTTACATACATCACCCCGACTGTCCTATACAGCATGTTCAGTTACAGACATCACCCTGGCTGTCATATACAGCATGTTCAGTTATAGACATCACCCTGACTGTCATATATAGCATGTTTAGTTACATACATCACCCTGACTGTCATATACAGCATGTTCAGTTACATACATCACCCCGGCTGTCATATACAGCATGTTCAGTTACATACATCACCCCGGCTGTCATATACAGCATGTTCAGTTACAGACATCACCCTGACTGTCATATACAGCATGTTCAGTTACAGACATCACCCTGACTGTCGTATACAGCATGTTCAGATACAGACATCACCCTTACTGTCGTATACAGCACGTTCAGATACAGACATCACCCTTACTGTCATATACAGCATGTTCTGTTACAGACATCACCCCGGCTGTCATATACAGCATGTTCTGTTACAGACATCACCCCGGCTGTCATATACAGCATGTTCAGTTACAGACATAACCCCGGCTGTCATATATAGCATGTTCTGTTACAGACATCACCCCGACTGTCATATAGATCATGTTCTGTTACAGACATCACTCCGGCTGTCATATATAGCATGGTCAGTTATAGACATCACCCCGGCTGTCATATATAGCATGTTCAGTTACAGACATCACCCCGGCTGTCATATACAGCATGTTCAGTTACAGACATCACCCTGACTGTCATATACAGCATGTTCAGTTACTGACATCACCCTGACTGTCATATAAAGCATGTTCAGTTATAGACATCACCCTGACTGTCCTATACAGCATGTTCAGTTACATACATCACCCTGACTGTCATATACAGCATGTTTAGTTACATACATCACCCCGGCTGGCATATACAGCATGTTCAGTTACATACATCACCCCGGCTGTCATATACAGCATGTTCAGTTACAGACATCACCGCGGCAGTCATATATAGCATGTTTAGTTACATACATCACCCTGACTGTCATATACAGCATGTTCAGTTACAGACATCACCCCGGCTGTCATATACAGCATGTTCAGTTACAGACATCACCCCGGCTGTCATATATAGCATGCTTAGTTACATACATCACCCTGACTGTCCTATACAGCATGTTCAGTTACATACATCACCACGGCTGTCATATATAGCATGTTTAGTTACATACATCACCCCGACTGTCCTATACAGCATGTTCAGTTACAGACATCACCCTGGCTGTCATATACAGCATGTTCAGTTATAGACATCACCCTGACTGTCATATATAGCATGTTTAGTTACATACATCACCCTGACTGTCATATACAGCATGTTCAGTTACATACATCACCCCGGCTGTCATATACAGCATGTTCAGTTACATACATCACCCCGGCTGTCATATACAGCATGTTCAGTTACAGACATCACCCTGACTGTCATATACAGCATGTTCAGTTACAGACATCACCCTGACTGTCGTATACAGCATGTTCAGATACAGACATCACCCTTACTGTCGTATACAGCACGTTCAGATACAGACATCACCCTTACTGTCATATACAGCATGTTCTGTTACAGACATCACCCCGGCTGTCATATACAGCATGTTCTGTTACAGACATCACCCCGGCTGTCATATACAGCATGTTCAGTTACAGACATAACCCCGGCTGTCATATATAGCATGTTCTGTTACAGACATCACCCCGACTGTCATATAGATCATGTTCTGTTACAGACATCACTCCGGCTGTCATATATAGCATGGTCAGTTATAGACATCACCCCGGCTGTCATATATAGCATGTTCAGTTACAGACATCACCCCGGCTGTCATATACAGCATGTTCAGTTACAGACATCACCCTGACTGTCATATACAGCATGTTCAGTTACAGACATCACCCTGACTGTCATATACAGCATGTTCAGTTACAGACATCACCCCGGCTGTCATATATAGCATGTTCAGTTACAGACATCACCCTGACTGTCATATAAAGCATTTTCAGTTACAGACATCACCCTGACTGTCATATAAAGCATTTTCAGTTACAGACATCACCCCGGCTGTCATATACAGCATGTTCAGTTACAGACATCACCCTGACTGTCATATATAGCATGTTCAGTTACAGACATCACCCTGACTGTCATATACAGCATGTTCAGTTATAGACATCACCCAGACTGTCATATACAGCATGTTCCGTTACAGACATCACCCTTACTGTCATATATAGCATGTTCCGTTACAGACATCACCCCGGCTGTCATATATAGCATGTTCAGTTACAGACATCACCCCGGCTGTCATATATAGCATGTTCAGTTACAGACATCACCCTGACTGTCATATAAAGCATTTTCAGTTGCAGACATCACCCCGGCTGTCATATACAGCATGTTCAGTTACAGACATCACCCTGACTGTCATATATAGCATGTTCAGTTACAGACATCACCCTGGCTGTCATATACAGCATGTTCAGTTACATACATCACGCTGGCTGTCATATACAGCATGTTCAGCTATAGACATCACCCTGACTGTCCTATACAGCATGTTTAGTTACATACATCACCCTGACTGTCATATACAGCATGTTCAGTTACATATATCACCCCGGCTGTCATAAACAGCATGTTCAGTTACAGACATCACCCCGGCTGTCATATATAGCATGTTCTGTTACAGACATCACCCTGACTGTCATATACAGCATGTTCAGTTACATATATCACCCCGGCTGTCATAAACAGCATGTTCAGTTACAGACATCACCCCGGCTGTCATATATAGCATGTTCTGTTACAGACATCACCCTGACTGTCATATACAGCATGTTCAGTTACATATATCACCCCGGCTGTCATAAACAGCATGTTCAGTTACAGACATCACCCCGGCTGTCATATATAGCATGTTCAGTTATAGACATCACCCTGACTGTCCTATACAGCATGTTTAGTTACATACATCACCCTGACTGTCATATACAGCATGTTCAGTTACATATATCACCCCGGCTGTCATAAACAGCATGTTCAGTTACAGACATCACCCTGACTGTCATATATAGCATGTTTAGTTATAGACATCACGCTGATTGTCATATATAGCATGTTTAGTTATAGACATCACACTGACTGTCCTATACAGCATGTTCAGCTATAGACATCACCCTGACTGTCATATATATCATGTTTAGTTATAGACATCACACTGATTGTTATATATAGCATGTTCTGTTATAGACATCACCCCGGCTGTCTCATATAGCATGTTCTGTTACAGACATCATCCAGACTGTCATATACAGCATGTTCAGTTACAGACATCACCCTGACTGTCATATACAGCATGTTCAGTTTCAGACATCACCCAGACTGTCATGTATATCATGTTCCGTTACAGACATCACCCCGGCTGTCATATATAGCATGTTCAGTTATAGACATCACCCCGGCTGTCATATATAGCATGTTCAGTTACAGACATCACCCTGACTGTCATATAAAGAATTTTCAGTTGCAGACATCACCCCGGCTGTCATATATAGCATGTTCAGTTACAGACATCACCCTGACTGTCATATATAGCATGTTCAGTTACAGACATCACCCTGACTGTCATATAAAGAATTTTCAGTTGCAGACATCACCCCGGCTGTCATATATATCATGTTCCGTTACAGACATCACCCCGGCTGTCATATATAGCATGTTCAGTTATAGACATCACCCCGGCTGTCATATATAGCATGTTCAGTTACAGACATCACCCTGACTGTCATATAAAGAATTTTCAGTTGCAGACATCACCCCGGCTGTCATATATAGCATGTTCAGTTATAGACATCACCCCGGCTGTCATATATAGCATGTTCAGTTACAGACATCACCCTGACTGTCATATAAAGAATTTTCAGTTGCAGACATCACCCCGGCTGTCATATATAGCATGTTCAGTTTCAGACATCACCCAGACTGTCATGTATATCATGTTCCGTTACAGACATCACCCCGGCTGTCATATATAGCATGTTCAGTTATAGACATCACCCCGGCTGTCATATATAGCATGTTCAGTTACAGACATCACCCTGACTGTCATATAAAGAATTTTCAGTTGCAGACATCACCCCGGCTGTCATATACAGCATGTTCAGTTACAGACATCACCCTGACTGTCATATACAGCATGTTCAGTTACAGACATCACCCCGGCTGTCATATATAGCATGTTCAGTTATAGACATCACCCTGACTGTCCTATACAGCATGTTCAGTTACAGACATCACCCCGGCTGTCATATACAGCATGTTCAGTTATAGACATCACCCTGACTGTCCTATACAGCATGTTTAGTTACATACATCACCCTGACTGTCATATACAGCATGTTCAGTTACATATATCACCCCGGCTGTCATAAACAGCATGTTCAGTTACAGACATCACCCCGGCTGTCATATATAGCATGTTCAGTTACATACATCACCCCGGCTGTCATATATAGCATGTTCAGTTACAGACATCACCCTGGCTGTCATATACAGCATGTTCAGTTACAGACATCACCCTGATTGTCATATATAGAATGTTCTGTTATAGACATCGTCCCGGCTGTCATATATAGCATGTTCTGTTACAGACATCACCCCGACTGTCATATACAGCATGTTCTGTTACAGATATCACCCTGACTGTCATATACAGCATGTTCTGTTACAGTCTTCACCCTGACTGTCATATACAGCACGTTCTGTTACAGACATCACCCTGGCTGTCATATATAGCATGTTTAGTTACATACATCACCCTGACTGTCATATACAGCATGTTTAGTTACTTATATCACCCCGGCTGTCATAAACAGCATGTTCAGTTACAGACATCACCCCGGCTGTCATATATAGCATGTTCAGTTACATACATCACCCCGGCTGTCATATATAGCATGTTTAGTTATAGACATCACTCTGATTGTCATGTATAGAATGTTCTGTTACAGACATCGTCCCGGCTGTCATATATAGCATGTTTTGTTACAGACATCACCCCGACTGTCATATACAGCGTGTTCAGTTACAGACATCACCCCGGCTGTCATATATAGCATGTTCTGTTACAGACTTCACCCTGACTGTCATATATAGCACGTTCTGTTACAGACATCACCCTGACTGTCCTATACAGCATGTTCAGTTATAGACATCACCCTGACTGTCCTATACAGCATGTTCAGTTACATACATCACCCTGACTGTCATATACAGCATGTTTAGTTACATACATCACCCCGGCTGGCATATACAGCATGTTCAGTTACATACATCACCCCGGCTGTCATATACAGCATGTTCAGTTACAGACATCACCGCGGCAGTCATATACAGCATGTTTAGTTACATACATCACCCTGACTGTCATATACAGCATGTTCAGTTACAGACATCACCCCGGCTGTCATATACAGCATGTTCAGTTACAGACATCACCCCGGCTGTCATATATAGCATGCTTAGTTACATACATCACCCTGACTGTCCTATACAGCATGTTCAGTTACATACATCACCACGGCTGTCATATATAGCATGTTTAGTTACATACATCACCCCGACTGTCCTATACAGCATGTTCAGTTACAGACATCACCCTGGCTGTCATATACAGCATGTTCAGTTATAGACATCACCCTGACTGTCATATATAGCATGTTTAGTTACATACATCACCCTGACTGTCATATACAGCATGTTCAGTTACATACATCACCCCGGCTGTCATATACAGCATGTTCAGTTACATACATCACCCCGGCTGTCATATACAGCATGTTCAGTTACAGACATCACCCTGACTGTCATATACAGCATGTTCAGTTACAGACATCACCCTGACTGTCGTATACAGCATGTTCAGATACAGACATCACCCTTACTGTCGTATACAGCACGTTCAGATACAGACATCACCCTTACTGTCATATACAGCATGTTCTGTTACAGACATCACCCCGGCTGTCATATACAGCATGTTCTGTTACAGACATCACCCCGGCTGTCATATACAGCATGTTCAGTTACAGACATAACCCCGGCTGTCATATATAGCATGTTCTGTTACAGACATCACCCCGACTGTCATATAGATCATGTTCTGTTACAGACATCACTCCGGCTGTCATATATAGCATGGTCAGTTATAGACATCACCCCGGCTGTCATATATAGCATGTTCAGTTACAGACATCACCCCGGCTGTCATATACAGCATGTTCAGTTACAGACATCACCCTGACTGTCATATACAGCATGTTCAGTTACAGACATCACCCTGACTGTCATATACAGCATGTTCAGTTACAGACATCACCCTGACTGTCATATACAGCATGTTCAGTTATAGACATCACCCTGACTGTCATATACAGCATGTTCAGTTACAGACATCACCCTGACTGTCATATACAGCATGTTCAGTTACAGACATCACCCTGACTGTCATATAAAGCATGTTCAGTTATAGACATCACCCTGACTGTCCTATACAGCATGTTCAGTTACATACATCACCCTGACTGTCATATACAGCATGTTTAGTTACATACATCACCCCGGCTGGCATATACAGCATGTTCAGTTACATACATCACCCCGGCTGTCATATACAGCATGTTCAGTTACAGACATCACCGCGGCAGTCATATATAGCATGTTTAGTTACATACATCACCCTGACTGTCATATACAGCATGTTCAGTTACAGACATCACCCCGGCTGTCATATACAGCATGTTCAGTTACAGACATCACCCCGGCTGTCATATATAGCATGCTTAGTTACATACATCACCCTGACTGTCCTATACAGCATGTTCAGTTACATACATCACCACGGCTGTCATATATAGCATGTTTAGTTACATACATCACCCCGACTGTCCTATACAGCATGTTCAGTTACAGACATCACCCTGGCTGTCATATACAGCATGTTCAGTTATAGACATCACCCTGACTGTCATATATAGCATGTTTAGTTACATACATCACCCTGACTGTCATATACAGCATGTTCAGTTACATACATCACCCCGGCTGTCATATACAGCATGTTCAGTTACATACATCACCCCGGCTGTCATATACAGCATGTTCAGTTACAGACATCACCCTGACTGTCATATACAGCATGTTCAGTTACAGACATCACCCTGACTGTCGTATACAGCATGTTCAGATACAGACATCACCCTTACTGTCGTATACAGCACGTTCAGATACAGACATCACCCTTACTGTCATATACAGCATGTTCTGTTACAGACATCACCCCGGCTGTCATATACAGCATGTTCTGTTACAGACATCACCCCGGCTGTCATATACAGCATGTTCAGTTACAGACATAACCCCGGCTGTCATATATAGCATGTTCTGTTACAGACATCACCCCGACTGTCATATAGATCATGTTCTGTTACAGACATCACTCCGGCTGTCATATATAGCATGGTCAGTTATAGACATCACCCCGGCTGTCATATATAGCATGTTCAGTTACAGACATCACCCCGGCTGTCATATACAGCATGTTCAGTTACAGACATCACCCTGACTGTCATATACAGCATGTTCAGTTACAGACATCACCCTGACTGTCATATACAGCATGTTCAGTTACAGACATCACCCTGACTGTCATATAAAGCATTTTCAGTTACAGACATCACCCTGACTGTCATATAAAGCATTTTCAGTTACAGACATCACCCCGGCTGTCATATACAACATGTTCAGTTACAGACATCACCCTGACTGTCATATATAGCATGTTCAGTTACAGACATCACCCTGACTGTCATATACAGCATGTTCAGTTATAGACATCACCCAGACTGTCATATACAGCATGTTCCGTTACAGACATCACCCTTACTGTCATATATAGCATGTTCCGTTACAGACATCACCCCGGCTGTCATATATAGCATGTTCAGTTACAGACATCACCCCGGCTGTCATATATAGCATGTTCAGTTACAGACATCACCCTGACTGTCATATAAAGCATTTTCAGTTGCAGACATCACCCCGGCTGTCATATACAGCATGTTCAGTTACAGACATCACCCTGACTGTCATATACAGCATGTTCAGTTACAGACATCACCCTGACTGTCATATACAGCATGGTCAGTTATAGACATCACCCCGGCTGTCATATAAAGCATTTTCAGTTGCAGACATCACCCCGGCTGTCATATACAGCATGTTCAGTTACAGACATCACCCTGACTGTCATATACAGCATGTTCAGTTACAGACATCACCCTGACTGTCATATACAGCATGTTCAGCTATAGACATCACCCTGACTGTCCTATACAGCATGTTTAGTTACATACATCACCCTGACTGTCATATACAGCATGTTCAGTTACATATATCACCCCGGCTGTCATAAACAGCATGTTCAGTTACAGACATCACCCCGGCTGTCATATATAGCATGTTCTGTTACAGACATCACCCTGACTGTCATATACAGCATGTTCAGTTACATATATCACCCCGGCTGTCATAAACAGCATGTTCAGTTACAGACATCACCCCGGCTGTCATATATAGCATGTTCAGTTATAGACATCACCCTGACTGTCCTATACAGCATGTTTAGTTACATACATCACCCTGACTGTCATATACAGCATGTTCAGTTACATATATCACCCCGGCTGTCATAAACAGCATGTTCAGTTACAGACATCACCCCGGCTGTCATATATAGCATGTTCAGTTACATACATCACCCCGGCTGTCATATATAGCATGTTCAGTTACAGACATCACCCTGGCTGTCATATACAGCATGTTCAGTTACAGACATCACCCTGACTGTCATATACAGCATGTTCAGTTATAGACATCACCCAGACTGTCATATACAGCATGTTCCGTTACAGACATCACCCTTACTGTCATATATAGCATGTTCCGTTACAGACATCACCCCGGCTGTCATATATAGCATGTTCAGTTACAGACATCACCCCGGCTGTCATATATAGCATGTTCAGTTACAGACATCACCCTGACTGTCATATAAAGCATTTTCAGTTGCAGACATCACCCCGGCTGTCATATACAGCATGTTCAGTTACAGACATCACCCTGACTGTCATATACAGCATGTTCAGTTACAGACATCACCCTGACTGTCATATACAGCATGGTCAGTTATAGACATCACCCCGGCTGTCATATAAAGCATTTTCAGTTGCAGACATCACCCCGGCTGTCATATACAGCATGTTCAGTTACAGACATCACCCTGACTGTCATATATAGCATGTTCAGTTACAGACATCACCCTGACTGTCATATACAGCACGTTCAGTTACATACATCACGCTGGCTGTCATATACAGCATGTTCAGCTATAGACATCACTCTGACTGTCCTATACAGCATGTTTAGTTACATACATCACGCTGGCTGTCATATACAGCATGTTCAGTTACAGACATCACCCTGACTGTCATATATAGCATGTTCAGTTACAGACATCACTCTGACTGTCATATACAGCACGTTCAGTTACATACATCACGCTGGCTGTCATATACAGCATGTTCAGTTACAGACATCACCCTGACTGTCATATATAGCATGTTCAGTTACAGACATCACCCTGGCTGTCATATACAGCATGTTCAGTTACATACATCACGCTGGCTGTCATATACAGCATGTTCAGCTATAGACATCACCCTGACTGTCCTATACAGCATGTTTAGTTACATACATCACCCTGACTGTCATATACAGCATGTTCAGTTACATATATCACCCCGGCTGTCATAAACAGCATGTTCAGTTACAGACATCACCCCGGCTGTCATATATAGCATGTTCTGTTACAGACATCACCCTGACTGTCATATACAGCATGTTCAGTTACATATATCACCCCGGCTGTCATAAACTGCATGTTCAGTTACAGACATCACCCCGGCTGTCATATATAGCATGTTCAGTTATAGACATCACCCTGACTGTCCTATACAGCATGTTTAGTTACATACATCACCCTGACTGTCATATACAGCATGTTCAGTTACATATATCACCCCGGCTGTCATAAACAGCATGTTCAGTTACAGACATCACCCCGGCTGTCATATATAGCATGTTCAGTTACATACATCACCCCGGCTGTCATATATAGCATGTTCAGTTACAGACATCACCCTGGCTGTCATATACAGCATGTTCAGTTACAGACATCACCCTGATTGTCATATATAGAATGTTCTGTTATAGACATCACCCTGACTGTCATATATAGCATGTTTAGTTACATACATCACCCTGACTGTCATATACAGCATGTTTAGTTACTTATATCACCCCGGCTGTCATAAACAATATGTTCAGTTACAGACATCACCCCGGCTGTCATATATAGCATGTTCAGTTACATACATCACCCCGGCTGTCATATATAGCATGTTCAGTTACAGATATCACCATGACAGTCATATACATCATGTTCAGTTACAGACATCATCCCGGCTGTCATATATAGCATATTCAGTTACAGACATCACCCGGCTGTCATATACAGCATGTTCAGTTACAGACATCACCCCGGCTGTCATATATAGCATGTTCAGTTACAGACATCACCCCGGCTTTCATATATAGCATGTTCAGTTATAGACATCACCCCGGCTGTCATATATAGCATGTTCAGTTACAGACATCACCCTGACTGTCATATACAGAATGTTCAGTTGCAGTCATCACCCCGGCTGTCATATATAGCATGTTCAGTTACAGACATCACCCGGCTGTCATATACAGCATGTTCAGTTACAGACATCACCCTGACTGTCATATACAGAATGTTCAGTTGCAGTCATCACCCCGGCTGTCATATACAGCATGTTCAGTTATAGACATCGCCCTGACTGTCATATATAGCATGTTTAGTTATAGACATCATGCTGATTGTCATATATAGCATGTTCTGTTATAGACATCACCCCGGCTGTCTCATATAGCATGTTCTGTTACAGACATCACCCAGACTGTCATATACAGCATGTTCAGTTATAGACATCGCCCTGACTGTCATATATAGCATGTTTAGTTATAGACATCACGCTGATTGTCATATATAGCATGTTCTGTTATAGACATCACCCCGGCTGTCTCATATAGCATGTTCTGTTACAGACATCACCTAGACTGTCATATACAGCATGTTCAGTAACAGACATCACCCTGACTGTCATATATAGCATGTTCTGTTATAGACATCACCCCGGCTGTCTCATATAGCATGTTCAGTTACAGACATCACCCCGGCTGTCATATATAGCATGTTCAGTTATAGACATCACCCTGACTGTCATATATATCATGTTCAGTTACAGACATCACCCTGGCTGTCATATACAGCATGTTCAGTTATAGACATCACCCAGACTGTCATATATATCATGTTCAGTTATAGACATCAGCCAGACTGTCATATACAGCATGTTCAGTTATAGACATCATCCTGAGTATAGTCGCCCTGACTGTCATACCTAGCATGTTCTATGAGTATAGTCGCCCTGACTGTCATATATAGCATGTCATACCTAGCATGTTCTATGAGTATAGTCGCCCTGACTGTCATACCTAGCATGTTCTATGAGTGTAGTCGCACTGACTGTCATACCTAGCATGTTCTATGAGTGTAGTCGCACTGCCTGTCATATATAGCATGTTCTATGAGTATAGTCGCCCTCGCTGTCATATATAGCATGTTCTATGAGTATAGTCGCTCTGACTGTCATATATAACATGTTCTATGAGTATAGTCGCCCTGGTTGTCATACCTAGCATGTTTTATGACTATAGTCGCACTGACTGTCATATATAGCATGTTCTATGAGTATAGTCGCCCTGACTGTCATGTATAGCATGTCCTATGCCTATTGTCGCCCTGACTGTCATGTATAACATGTTCTATGACTATAGTCGCCCTGACTGTCATGTATAGCATGTTCTATGACTATAGTCGCACTGACTGTCATATATAGCATGTTCTATGAGTATAGTCGCTCTGACTGTCATATATAGCATGTCCTATGAGTATAGTCGCCCTGACTGTCATATATAGCATGTTCTATGAGTATAGTCGCTCTGACTGTCATATATAGCATGTTCTATGAGTATAGTCGCTCTGACTGTCATATATAGCATGTTCTATGAGTATAGTCGCTCTGACTGTCATATATAGCATGTTCTATGAGTATAGTCGCCCTGACTGTCATATATAGCATGTTCTATGAGTATAGTCGCCCTGACTGTCATATATAGCATGTTCTATGAGTATAGTCGCCCTGACTGTCATATATAGCATGTCATATATAGCTTGTTCTATGAGTATAGTCGCCCTGACTGTCATGTATAGCATGTCATGTATAGCATGTTCTATGAGTGTAGTCACTCTGACTGTCATATATAGCATGTCATATATAGCTTGTTCTATGAGTATAGTCGCCCTGGTTGTCATACCTAGCATGTTCTATGAGTATAGTCGCCCTGACTGTCATATATAGCATGTCATGTATAGCATGTCATGTATAGCATGTTCTATGAGTGTAGTCGCCCTGACTGTCATATATAGCATGTCCTATGAGTATAGTCGCCCTGACTGTCATATACAGCATGTTCTATGAGTGTAGTCGCACTGACTGTCATATATAGCATGTCCTATGAGTATAGTCGCCCTGACTGTCATATATAGCATGTCCTATGAGTATAGTCGCACTGCCTGTCATATATAGCATGTCCTATGAGTATAGTCGCCCTGACTGTCATGTATAGCATGTCCTATGAGTATAGTCGCCCTGACTGTCATATATAGCATGTCCTATGAGTATAGTCGCCCTGACTGTCATATATAGCATGTTCTATGAGTGTTGTCGCACTGACTGTCATATATAGCATGTCCTATGAGTATAGTCGCACTGACTGTCATATATAGCATGTCCTATGAGTATAGTCGCCCTGACTGTCATAAATAGCATGTTCTAATGAGTATAGTCGCCCTGACTGTCATATATAACATGTGCTATGAATATAGTCTCCTTGACTGTCATATATAGCATGTTCTATGAGTATAGTCTCCCTGACTGTCATATATAGCATGTCCTATGAGTATAGTCGCCCTGACTGTCATATATAACATGTTTTATGAGTATAGTCGCCCTGACTGTCATATATAACATGTTCTGTGAGTATAGTCGCTATGTCTGTCATATATAGCATGTTCTATGAGTATAGTCGCCCTGACTGTCTTATATAGCATGTTCTATGAGTATAGTCGTCCTGACTGTCATATATAGCATGTTATATGAGTATAGTCGCCCTGACTGTCATATATAGCATGTTCTGTAAGTATAGTCGCTATATCTGTCATATATAGCATGTTCTATGAGTAAAGTCGCCCTGACTGTCATTATTAGTTATTGGATTTGTTACTGACCCCCTACAGAAATATGTGGGATCAGTAAGATTTATAAGGGGCGAGGCAATACTGACCCCCAACAGAAATATGTGGGGTCAGTAAGATTTATAGGGGGCGAGACAATAGCCGAGTCCGCCTCTATATCTGACTGACCCCACATATTTCTGTAGGGGGTCAGTAACAAACCCAATAACTGATTTATTGCATCGAGCACATTTTTTAAGGCAAACGCCGATATTTAGCCCATTTTAATGTAGCGTCAACGTCAATGACGTCCGCGCAATTTGACATTATTAATTTAATTATGTTTGTAACTAACGCCTTAAAGCACTATTTGTAAATGATCGGAATTGTAGTCCATACTGTTTTAGTGACCCTCTATGAAATCTACTGGCCCACTATAGAATAATAGAGGGTCACCATGTGACCACTCTAAATCCAATGCGATGTGCAGTAAATATAGCATGTTCTGTTCTATCAGTATAGTCGCTCTGTCTGTCATATATAGCATGTTTTGTGATAGCCATTGCCCTGGCTGTCATATATAGCATGTTTTGTGATAGCCATTGCCCTGGCTGTCATATAGAGCATGTTCTATGATTATAATCGCCCTATCTGTCCATATAGAACGTGAATTGTATAGATATTGCTTAACACACGAACAGCGAGCTATGCCAGAAGCCATTGAACCATTGTTATTTGCAGGCAGTTTTTCCAGATCCCTAAACTCTATTTAACAGCCTAAATTGGTAATGAGTGTTATATGATATTGTGTTCTTAAAACGACTATTAGATTTTATTGCAGCTGCGATGTGAAATGAGATAGCATATGATCAGACACTGTTCGTCTTCCAGACACAAATTTACATGCGGATAATCTAGTGGGAGACAACGATAATAATGGTTGTAAAGTCACACGCTGCCACGTTGTCTTGAAATAAAATATACGCGTTTAGACGATAATTAGACTAGTATGTGAATGTGTCACTGGGTTCTGCATTATTCTGCCTTCGACATAAAAAATAAGTCATACATTTAACATTAAAACCCAGCCGTGCGTTCAACACTCGAATCCTGCCCTGTATTCAACATTCCAACCTTGCCCTGCAATATACATTCAGACCCAGCTCTACGTTCAGCATTCGAACCAAGTCCTGCATTCAGCGTTCAAACCTAGCCTGCATTCAATATTCGAACATAACCACGCATTCAACATTCAAACCCAGCCCTGCATTCAACCTTTAACATAGCCCTGCAATAAGCACCCAAACCCGGCCCTGCGTTCCACATTCAAACCAAGCCCTATACTCTACATTCAAAGCCAGCCATTCATTCAACATTCAAGCCAGGCCCTACATTAAACAACATCCAAAGCAAGCCCTACATTCAACATTTAACGCAGCCCTGCAATAAGTACTCAAACCCAGGGCTGAGCTCAACATTAAAACCCAGCCATTCATTCAACATTCAAACCCAGCCCTGCATTCAACATTCAAGCCCAGTTCTGCATTCAACATTCAAACCCAGTTCTGCATTCAACATTAAACACAGTCCTGCGTTCAACATTCAAGGCCAGCCCTATATTAAACAACATGCAAACACAGCCCTTCATTCAACATTCAAACCCAGATCTGCATTCATCATTAAACGCAGTCCTGCATTCAACATTCAAACCCAGCCCTGCATTCATCATTCAAACCCAGTTCTGCATTCATCATTAAACGCAGTCCTGCATTCTACATTCAAACCCAGTTCTGCATTCATCATTAAACGCAGTCCTGCATTCAACATTCGAGGTCAGCCCTGCATTCATCATTCAAACCCAGTCCTGCATTCATCATTAAACGCAGTCCTGCATTCTACATTCAAACCCAGTCCTGCATTCATCATTAAACGCAGTCCTGCATTCTACATTCAAACCCAGATCTGCATTCATCATTAAACGCAGTCCTGCATTCAACATTCGAGGTCAGCCCTGCATTCAGCATTCAAACCCAGCCCTGCATTCATCATTAAACGCTGTCCTTCATTCAACAGTCAAACACAGCTCTTCTATCAACATTCGAACCCAACCCTGCATTTAGTATTCGAACCCAGCCCTGCAATTAACATTCAAATCCAGCCCTGCGTTCAACATCCTCACAAAACGTGCTGAAAATGGCCGTGTCCCTAGAATCTAAAGTTTGGGATACAAATTTTACGCCTGTTTTACAAAGCCCTATTTTAAAGAAAAAGATAAAAATCTTCATCTTTTAATGCACGTGCCATTGAGCATATATTGCATGTAGCATAAGCTTATAGGTATCTACCAAGTTTGTTCAAATGGAGATCTTGGGGTCAAATCTGATCCCGCCATGAAATAATTGTATCCATTTTCTTTCCTGGAAATACAAGAGCTAGATGTCTAATCATAGCATAAGCTTATGGGTCTCTAGAGAGTTTGCTCAAATGGTTACACTGGTGTCAAATTTGACTCCGCCCAACGGGGTCTTGGTTTTATAAAGAATTATTTAAGAAGATATATCTTAACCCTTAACCCGCTACATATATATAATGGACTGTTCTTTCTTTTTTTCTTTCTTTCTTTCTTTCTTTCTTTCTTTCTTTCTTTCTTTCTTTGAATTAAGACCATTCCATTTATGTGACAAAGGAGTGTTTTGGGGGAAATGACTGATTAGCAGCCGGGTATTGTAAACCCTGATCAGCCTGCATGTTAATTGCAAGCTGATATGGGTTTAAAATGAATGCAAAGGCCATTATAGTCGTGCACAGCGGGTTGACACAGTTAGAGTTCATTATTACGTAGGTATGAAGGATATGTATGACGTAGGTATGAAGGATATGTATGACGTAGGTATGAAGGATATGTATGACGTAGGTATGAAGGATATGTATGCTGTTTGCTTGGCTTTGAGAAAATTACCATTAATTTAACAAATGACCTATTTAGAGCTCATTATGGCGTGCATATATAGAGTTTAATAAACATTGTTGAAGTGATATGGGAAATAATTCCCGAGTGAGAAAGATTCTTGCGATATAGAAACGAGTGCGTTTTCGCACGAGTTTCTTTTTCGCAAGAATGTTTCTCAAGAGTGAATTATTTTCCGTATCACGACAAAAGTGTTAATTAAACTATATAATATATATTCTGTGATGAATTTCTTTCCAATCTTCTTTTGACACAAGTATTCCTTCTTCTGTCACTCCTTTGGCGACAGCGCGGAGTACTATTATGACGTCAATTCGTGACGTAATATCGTGACGTCTATCGTTTAGTTCATAACATTTGGCTACTGTGCTATCTTGCGCACTTGGCGAGATAGCACAGTAGAGGAAGGGATATGTTATAGATTTTCTCAAACTGGGAAATTTCTAAAATTCATCACTGAATATATAATATGTGGATATAATCTAACTCAATATGTTTAGATTTAGTGGCCAAAAAAACAACAACAAAAAACAACAAAACAAAACAACAACAGATACTGAGGACGATACAGTGCTTTGGGGGGTATAGAATCACTTGGGTTAAACGTCTCATTTTAAAATGAAAGGAAAATGTTTATTTAATTTCTGATTTAGATTTACCTTTTTAGTTGTATGATAGCAAAATTTCTAAAATTATTGTCCTGAAGCTATGATTTTTTAATAGGCGTTTTTGCACCAATATTTACATAATTTCATTTTATCGTTAAAAGTGTCAAAATTCAACAAGTTACCTTAACTGATGATTGTATTTTGATTTTTGTCCCTAACATTTGTTAAAACAGCAAATATTTATTTCAGAGTTTATTGTGACAGTATGAATTTTTCGTTTCAAAAACACACTTCATTCAGGTAGTATAGAATCATTTTTTTTGAGAGGTGTTGCACGTAGTGATATATTTTGCATGGAAAAATGTCCCAAATAAATTCACCGTTGAATACATGTATGCTTATATGATATATCTTCAAGCCTGGAAAGTTTTAAAATAATCTAAAATATATGAGCTGAGAAAATTGATTTTAAACAGAAACTGATTCTTTACTACCAATGATTCTATACCCCCAAAGCACTGTAGCACCTTCGATTAAATTCATAGCGAGGACAAAACCACCTTCAACGTATTTCTTAGGATCGACGAAATCTCCTTTGCAAAAACAGTATAGTATCGAAAGCGGTTCCGCCTGGGGGTGATATAGTTTTGCTTAAGCTTATTTACAAATTGCTTTAAAAATATCATTTTCTGAAACAATTGACGTATCTATTATTTTTGCATGCAGTATTATAGTTGTCCAAATCCACAGACCTAACACACATTGTATGATTAGGTTTGTGTCAAAATCAGCTTCTTGTGATTAAAAAGGACCCTTGGCGCCTTTCAAATGTCGTCTTGGCGCGTGAAATCCGTCGTTTTGTCTAGACGACAAGACGACAAAATGCTGTTTTGTCGTCTTTTCGCGTGGCGTCTTGTCGTCTTCGACAAGACAAGACGACATGGCAGAAATCAGCCACCATAGTAGTACGTGTATACATGAAGTCTTAAATATATGTACACCATATTAAGCCAGTCATTGTTTTACCATCCCCGTGTGCGCGAAATATTATTGTTTATACACCATAGTACGCCGTTCATTATTTTACCGTTACCGTGTGCGAAGGTTATGCTTTGTACTCAATATTAAATCAATCTTTGTTATACCGTCACTGTGTGTGAAGGAATTATGGTTAATGCACCACATTGTTTCACCGTCACCGTGTTGTTTATTGTTTGACTCACCGAGTGTGAAGGATTATAATAACACTAAATCAGCCGGATGTGCTCGCCTGGTGCTTCGAAAGTAGTTCTGAATTAAAAAGTGCTAACAGAGGCATACCTGGAGTGTTTTTGGGTATACGCGCGGGGGAGGGGGTGCCCCTCTCCTACTGGTGGGTGTCTTCCCATGGGAAATTTTTTGAAACATCGAATCCTAAATAAGTAGTTTTGCGCGACTAAGAAAAGTATTTTGAAGGTATAATAATTCTCCGGAGTAAATTATACACCCTTCACCCACTTCGGCTTCACGTTTTATTTCATTTTTCGCGTTTTTAGCTTTTTCATTTTCCCGACACCCAACTCTGAATTATACGCACGGACGTATAGGAGCATGCCCAGTTACGAGCCTGGCTAATATATCTTTTTCTTTAACAACTTTTTTAGTGCAGTTTTCTGTTATTTGTTGGCTGTAACTGTATTCTGGACATGTTGTTGATATTTGAAAATGCAGCCCATCATGGTTGTTATGCATTTCAGAAGTGAAAGTAGACAGGATATGAAAATGCAAGGGGTATAAATAGCGTTGACCCTTGACCCGGTGTTTATTTGCATGATAAAGTAAGTTTCCCAGAATTCTAACCAGGGTTGAGTTTTTAACAGGTTGTCAACATTTTCACTTTACTATGGAAGGGGAATGGAGACTTATTACGCTATTATAACCAGAAAGAATGTTTTGCGTTATACACCATATTAAGACATTCATTGTTTTACTTTCAACGTATGTGAAGGAATGTTAGTGCTATATACACCATATTAAGTCATTCATTGTTTTAAGGTCACCTTGCGTCTATGACTGTTATGCTTTATTATGCCGTTCATTGTTTTACCGTCATCGTGCGCGAAGGAATGGTATTCTTTATACACCATGTTTAGCCATTCATTGTTTTACCGTCACCGTTGATTGTTTTACCGTCACCGTGTGTCACCGTGTGTGAAGGAATTATGGTTAATGCACAATATTAAGCCATTCATTGTTTTACCGTCACCGTGTGTGAATGAATGTTAGGCTTTATACACTATATTAAGCCATTCATTGTTTTACCGTCACCGTGTGTGAAGGAATTATGGTTAATGCACCATATTAAGCCATTCATTGTTTTACCGTAACCGTGTGTGAAGGAATGTTAGGCTTTATACACCATAGTAAGCCATTCATTGTTTTAACATCACCTTGTGTGAAGGAATTATGGTTAATGCACCATATTATGCCATTCATTGTTTTAACGTAACCGTGTGTGAAGGAATGTTAGGCTTTATACACCATAGTTAGACATTAATTGTTTTAACGTCATCGTGCGTGAAGGAATTATGGCTAATGCACCATATTAAGCCATTCATTGCTTTACCGTCACCGTGTGTGAAGGAATGTTAGGCTTTATACACCATATTAAGCCATTCATCGTTTTACCGTCATCTTGCGTGAAGGAATTATGGTCAATGCACCATATTAAGCCATTGATTGTTTTACCGTCACCGTGTGTGAAGGAATTATGGTTAATGCACCATATTAAGCCATTGATTGTTTTAAAGTAACCGTGCGTGAAGAAATTATGGTTAATGCACCATATTAAGCCATTCATTGTTTTACAGTCAACGTGTGTGAAGGAATGTTAGGCTTTATACACCATATTAAGCCATTCATCGTTTTACCGTCATCTTGCGTGAAGGAATTATGGTTAATGCACCATATTAAGCCATTGATTGTTTTAACGTCACCGTGCGTGAAGAAATTATGGTTAATGCACCAAATTAAGCCATTCATTGTTTTACCGTCACCGTGTGTGAAGGAATTTTAGGCTTTATACACCATATTAAGCCATTCATCGTTTTACCGTCAGCGTGTGTGAAGGAATTAATGCACCATATTAAGCCATTCATTGTTTTAACGTCACCGTGCGTGAAGAAATTATGGTTAATGCACCATATTAAGCCATTCATTGTTTTACAGTCACCGTGTGTGAAGGAATGTTAGGCTTTATACACCATATTAAGCCATTCATCGTTTTACCGTCACCGTGTGTGAAGGAATTATGGTTAATGCACCATATTATGCCATTCATTGTTTTAACGTCATCGTGCGTGAAGGAATTTATGGTTAATGCACCATATTAAGCCATTCATTGTTTTACCGTCACCGTGTGTGAAGGAATGTTAGGCTTTATACACCATATTAAGCCATTCATCGTTTCACCGTCATCTTGCGTGAAGGAATTATGGTTAATGCACCATATTAAGCCATTGATTGTTTTACCGTCACCGTGTGTGAAGGAATTATGGTTAATGCACCATATTAAGCCATTGATTGTTTTACCGTCACCGTGTGTGAATGAATTATGGTTAATGCTTAAAAAATAAAATATTTCCAGCGGGTTTATATTGTCCCGGATCAATACCTAGTGGGCGGACTTGAAGTTCATCGATACCAAGGCCGCGCAGACCAGGGGTTTTGATGTGTTTCAAGTCCCAAACACCAGGTTTTGATCTCGCACAATCTCGCTGGAAATATTTTATTTCTTATCTGACATGGAGTTTTATGTATCATGAAACACATTTTGTCGAGAGATTGCACAAAATACAAACAAATTCTCACAACTTACAGTTTATGCCTATCTCTCAACATCAAACGAGAAGAATATACAGGTTCGTTCTATTTAAATGTGTTGTTGGAACGTAGCGTCGCTTAAAATAACGCATTTTATTGCGTTGTTTTGCATCTGACGTTTAAAATGACGTATCAACGGTTGTTTCTGGCGTTTAAAATGACGTCTTAACGGGTGACGTACATGACGTCAGAGGTTTATATAGCTTTTTCAGACCATCCCAATAACCAATCAACATTGAGTATTTTAATAAACCATATTAGATACCATATTAAGTCATGTATTGCTTTACCGTCACCGTGTCTGAAGGAATGTTAGGCTATTGTGATACACTGTTAGGCTTTATACACCATATTAAGCCATTCGTTGTTTTACCGTCACCGTGTGTGAAGGAATATTAGGCTTTATACACCATATTAAGCCATTCAGTTTTATATCGTCACCATGTGTGGTGGACTATTGTCGCCTTGTCAAATGAGGCATTTGTCTCACTATCACCTTGTCACATGAGGCATTTGTCTCACTGTCACCTTGCCATACGATGCTTTCGTCTCACTGTCGCATTGTCAAATGATGCATTTGTCTCACTGTAACCTTGTCACATGAGGCTTTTATCCCACTGTCACCTTGTCACATGAGACATTTGTCTCACTGTCACCTTGTCACATGATGCTTTTGTCTCTCCGTCACCTTGTCACAAGAGGCTTTTGTTTCACTGTCACTTTAATGTCCTAGTGCACCTTTTGCAGAAGATTACGTTCTTTGGTTCCTATCTCATCTTTGAAATGACAAATAATGTACTTCAAATTATCTCCTGGGCGTGGGGTTCTGTATTATAATGGTTCTTTATATAGACTCGTTCGTTTTATTGGTAAATACTCTATTTTTTTGCTCTTTCTTGTTTTTTCCTTTACTTAGTTTTTGAGTGATGCTTAAGGTTTTGATCGAGTCGAGCACTTCCAGGGTGTTTTTCATCGCGATACGTTACATGGATAACATCTATTTTGTAGCTAAACGTGACTTTGTCGGTAGCTTACATTAATTTGGACTTAACATTTCATAAGAAATGACATAACAAATACAATGCAAGTACTCCACAGGAACTGAAATATAATGTTAATCTGGAAAAACTGAAAAAGTACATTTAAAATAACACGTCGCAGTTTCCAGAGAATACGCTACACGTAAGATATGTATTGAGAGAATACACAACACGTACACGCTGTTTAGGAGGATCAATGAACATGTAACACTGTCGGAATACGTGTACTTCTTACGTCAAAAAATGCAAATGTTTTAGTTGATAATTACTTATCTACTTATGTGTGGCAAAGAACCGCATACATAGTGTGTTAATGTAAATGTCAAAAAGAACCGCATACATAGTGTGTTAATGTAAATGTCAAAAATAACCGCATACATAGTGTGTTAATGTAAATGTCAAAAAGAACCGCATACATAGTGTGTTAATGTAAATGTAAAAAGAACCGCATACATAGTGTGTTAATGTAAATGTCAAAAAGAACCGCATACATAGTGTGTTAATGTAAATGTCAAAAAGAAACACATACCTCTTTAAAGAAAAAAATTGACATCCGTGCGTACGTCGTAATCATTCCGTTTTGTTTCGCCTGAACATCCTGGACACTAAGTAGTGTACTATTAAGTAGTGTAACTTATAATTCGTTGATATGCAAGTAATAACACAATTTTCAACGGATTATTAGATATATATATATAAACACCAGAATTATGGTCATAATTCGGAATATATTTTAATAAAAATGTATGTCTGTTTTTAGCTCTACTGATCACGGATCAGCAGAGCTTATGCCGTAATGCGGCGTCCGTCGCCCGTCCGTCTGTCTGTCCGTAATTGTTTTATAGCGACTACATCTCTGAAACTACTAGATGGATTTTCATGAAACTTTTCAGGAATGTTGCCGATAATGTCTAGTTGATTCTAGCAAAATTTCACGTTGATGTGAAATCCAAGATGGCCACTAAGCTAAAAATAGATTTTTACAAAGCAAATATGTAGCGACTACTTCTTGAAAATTATAAGAGATATTGAAATGGGACTTTTTCTAAAATTATCAGCATGAAATGATGTTGGTCATTGTCGAAATCATTTTGATTTGACGTTAAACATGGCTGCCAGCGGCCATCTTTGTTTACATAGTTATATAGTAAAAACTTGTAGCGAATATTTCTCTGAAACTACCGGATCGATTTTCATGAAACTTTACAGGAATGTTACCCATAATGTCCAGTTGATCCTAGCAAAATTTTACGTTGACATAAAATCCAAGATGGCCGCCAAAGCTATAAGAGAAATTGATATGGGACTTTTTATAAAATGATTAGCATTACATGATGTTGGTTCATGTCGAAAATCATTTTGATTCGACGTTAAACATGGCTGCCAGCAGCCATCTTTGTTTACATAGAGTTATATAGGAAAAACTTGTAGCGACTGCTCCTCTGAAACTACTTGACGGATTTTCATGAAAGTTCACAGGAATGTTGCTCTTGATTATTGTAACATTGCTCTGCTAGATAAATGCAATAGTAATCTTAAAACACTTCTGCGACAAGGTTTATCTCAACCCCGAGTCTTTTATGGCAATATAATTTACAAACTTAGGGAGATTATCGGTCTTGTTAATTGTCATGTATTATTTATCAAAATTATTTAAAAAAAAAAGAAACAAGTTTACGACGAAGTATTCTGCGGCGCACTGTATGCTTGGTTATAGACCTTTCTCCAGATTGCAACTATGTTTTTTCTCGTTGATTGTGCGACGACAGGACGGGCGGGAGACTCTATGGCGACGAGTTCCTAAAGCTTCTTGGAACCGTTAACTGAATTCACTCCATTTTGCCGTGCCGTTAACGTTTTTCCTCTTGTTGTTCTTACTTCTGACAAGTCATCGAGATTAACTCCTTAGGTTTCATTTATTTTTATTACATTTTATACATGAACATTTCTGTGTTTTTTCTTATAACTCCTATCTACGATGTCTCAAATGTATTGGGTTAAAATCGCGGGGATTATTTGTATATTTACACGGTCCTGTTTAGGAATGATAAGTGAGTTTTGGTGTACCTTTGAACCGGTTTAAATTCCCCGGTGGTCCATTTTGCCACTGACCGTTCCAAGGCGGTACCCTTGTTGTCGACCCTTATGTGTTTGTGATGCACTTTTTGAATTGCATGTGTTTGTGATGTACTTTTTGCTGTAGTACATGTCGAGGGTTCAGTGCAAAACTATTGTATCTCCTTCTTTATTCATATGTAGTTACAATAGTTTTGCGCTGACCCCTCGATGTACTTGTCTGAGTGACTGTGTTCTGTGAATGCTGCTCTTCCTGTTGGACCTATTACCTTTGCTTTGTTTTGTTTATAATATATATATATATATATATTGCTGTGAACCAGATAAAAAGGCACATGCTTTCAATACCGTGAAGAAACGGACTCCGTCTTACAACACAAATGTGAAAAACGTTTGAAATCATGATTGATTGCAATGCCCAATTGACATTTTCCATCAAAACGCACACTATTGTTTTATTCGAGGCATGTCGAATGTGGAATGTGCAAAATGTATTTCAAAAGGTAAAACAATGTCGAACATTTAGCCAGTTAAAAAGATTTCAGAAACATATTGCTGATAAAATATGATTTTCAGTAACTTAAAATAAAAAGTCTTTAAATTAAAAGTCTTTCAAAATTGTTATATATTAATTTCATACGTAACTATAAATTAAATGTATAGGTATTCCGAAAAAGGTACAGTTTGATTTTACTTATGCCTACTTATGCATGAAAGTTTTTCTTATGGTTTTCGTGTTCGTTAATTGAATTTGTTGCTGATAATTATGTCCATGATAAAAACAACCCACAGAACGCTATTTATGATCATTATCACCGCGAGTTTTACATTGTTTGCACCAGTGCACTAATGAATTGCTTGGTTATCGTGTACGTGTTATGTGTTTCCTCAATACTATCTTACGTGTAGTGTTTGCTTTGGAAACTACGACGTGTTATGTACTTTTTCATTTTTTTTTCAGATTACCATTATATTTCAGTTCCTGTGGAGTACACGCATTATATTTGTTATGTCATTTCTTATGAAATGTTAAGCCCAAATTAACGTAAGCTACCGACAAAGTCACGCCTAGCTACAAACTAGATGTTATCCATGTAATGTACCGCGATGAAAAACACCCTGAAAGTGCTCGATTCGATCAAAACTTTAAGCATCACGCAAAAACTAGAAAACCTACGAGGAAAATAAACATATCAGGCTAAAGGTCGTGTAATTGCGCATAGCATATGCCATATCCCAAAGCTATGTTAAACATCTAAATACTATTTATCTTTATTTTTCTTTAAAACTGTTCTCCCGGACGCCATTTTCCGTGAAATGCATTCCACAAAAAGTCTCGTGATTCCCCATACTGTGTATGGTCAGGTCTATTTTCGGAGTTTACAGCTTAAATCTAAAACAACAAGTGATCAACGTTTTGTAGTTTATTTACTAAGTAACTAACTAAGCAAAACATGTGTAAACTGTTTCATGGAATTGTTAATTGTTTTAGTGTCACCATTTTTGTTTCTATTTTTATTTTGAGGGTTTATTAGCTAAAACAATTTATTTTATTCGGGTACATTTCTGTATTTCTCACTAACACAAAACACATATGACATCATCCCCGCCCCTTCACTTCCCACTAACCCCCGTCCCCACACCCGCTGTTGGTGGTTGAAATTTACTCCTAGTACTACTTAATTGGAACGTTTATAAAAGGTATATTTTTAGCATAGCTATTTCTGTCTACAGGATTGACAATCTCAGAATAAGCACATTTTATTGGTTTCTGTCTGATTAGAATCCATAAATTTACACCCACGATTGAATACATCATGGCTGTGTAATTGTTTCCTAATTCTCATGAAAGCTTATTTTCAATACTTTACAGACATTTTTCGTTTTCAATATATCATTTTGCCTGCAAAATCAATTGCACTATGTTACATTTATTTTTTATTATCTTAACACAGATATATAGCCGTATTTTCTTTCCCGCAGATACGTGGCCGTATGTAACTTCCGTTTTCGATCAATACATCTGCAAAATAGAAATTAAACTAATAATTTATTCAGTAGGTTCCTTCCTTGTTGTTGAAAGGAACATACGGAAATGTCCACGTATTAATTACTTGGTAAATATTTTACTTATTCAGTTATATAATGAGTGCCTTTTTTTTTTTACATTTCCGCTGAATATTTCATTGGAACTTGAATGTTAAGTGTTAAATAAAAAATATCTTAGTTTTGAAAATTGGTTGAAAATTGGTTGAGAAATTAACATTTAAGGCCAAAGTACATTTTCCAATGTAAACACCTTGTAGTTGGGGCAGCAAAAAATTTAAACAATCTCAAATAACGTTTCTGAGATAAAACGGTCAATGTGTCTTAATTTGGATTTATCCAACATATTAAAACTGTTGTTTTTCTCTCAATTTTTTATAGAGCATAACTGCCCTATCAAAAACGACGTTCGCATGTGACTTATTTATTTCTCAACCGATTTTCAACTCGCAATTTTCCTCGCATGGTATTTTCGAACCGCAGTGTTCAGCCCATGTGTATAATTTACATGTATATATATATACTCCTCAAAATGATTTAAGGACCCCCCCCCCCCCCCCTACCACAGCCCCCGCCCCACCCCACCCCACCCCACCATCACACACACAAAAAGAACAATAATATAACAGTGTTACAGAATAAAATTAAACATAAAACTTGAAAACGACGGTAAATCGTTCAGTAATGGCACCTTAAAAATGACACAATTCAAAAAAGAAAATTGTTAACGTTATTTAACCAAGTTCTTGGGGTATGCACCGATTTATTTTTTGGGGTGGTGGGTGGGGGGGGGGGGGGGGAGGGGGACGAGAAACCCAACAACCTTAGGTATAACTCCTTGAATAAACTTTGAGATAAAACTCCTTACTTGGTACCAATGCTGGTACTAATCACAAGAAATATCATCAATTTGGTTGACCATAAAAAAGGCGATTACAAGGGTATACATTGATATGCATTTCTGTTCACATTTAGTAATTGATTCCCTTTTATCAGAGTTTTTGCGGCTATAAACGCCGGTAGTGAATTGCAACTTTAGCATAAAGGGCTCACATTGACATCATTTTCTCGTCGCTATAGTAGCAAAAAAAAAGAAAAGAAGATAAATAAAACAAAATGCAAGAGAGACAGCTGCCATCATTTTATTTTCAGACAGTGAAATAGCCAATTTCAATTGAAGCACATTGGATGGTTGCGCATTAACATTAACTATTTGAAAAATGAATTATATTCTAAATTAAAAAGACTGACGGCTATCTGGAAGAGTAAATGGTGTCAATAAAAATACAAGAGAAAACTCCCGTTATATGATTCAGTTTGAAATGAAATGTGTTAATACATTAAATAAGCTGCATATTAAGTTCAGTTGAATTATTATTTGTGTCTGTTTTGACGGGAAAACTCGACGACTCTTTTTGTATTTGTTGTTAAATCGTCAATATTAATTCATATGGGGGTTGATATTGCAAGCATTTGTACATATTATTAAATATAAGCGTAATTAGATCACAAAATAGCCTTATTGCATCACATTATTCAAAATTAATGATGTATGCACCAGCACTAGCAGAGTCGTCGAGTTTTCCTGAAACAATTTCATTAACAATAAATAAATGGATAATTTTATGGGACCTAGTTTAGTGCATATGTACATTATGTTTGCAACTGAAACACACTATGATGGTTAGACTCGGATTTGAATTGACACCCATTATTCTTCACGATCGTCTCCAGGCTCTGTGAACGCTATTTTTGTCAACAGAAAGAATCAAGTGAGTGAAAACATATATACGTCAATGTTTATTGTGTCTCTGTTCGTCGGTATCCCATCTCCATCTGTGACGGGACGTCAGTGACTGAGTGGTTAGAATCTCTCACCACCTCCATCTGTGACGAGACGTCCGTGGCTGAATGGTTAGAGTCTCTCACCACCTCCTTCTGTGACGGGACGTCAGTGGCTGAGTGGTTAGAGTCTCTCACCACCTCCATCTGTGACTAGACGTCCGTGGCTGAATGGTTAGAGTCTCTCACCACCTCCTTCTGTGACGGGACGTCAGTGACTGAGTGGTTAGGGTCTCTCACCACCTTCATCTGTGACGAGACGTCCGTGGCTGAATGGTTAGAGTCTCTCACCACCTCCTTCTGTGACGGCACGTCAGTGGCTGAGTGGTTAGAGTCACTCATCACCTCCATCTGTGACGGGACGTCCGTGGCTGAGTGGTTAGAGTCTCTCACCACCTCCTTCTGTGACGGGCCTTCAGTGGCTGAATGGTTCGGGTCACTCATCACCTCCATCTGTGACGGGACGTCCGTGGCTGAGTGGTTAGAGTCTCTCACCACCTCCTTCTGTGACGGGCCGTCAGTGGCTGAGTGGTTAGAGTCTCTCACTTGAAATCACTTTCCCCTCACCTCTGTGAGTCCAAACCCTCATGGAACCACGAATCTGTATGTGAGGAAGCTAACCCGCTGACTTGCGGAATGTCGGGCACCTTGAGTGGAAACTGGAAAGTCGCCATATGGCCTGGAAGTTGGTGCGACTATAAATTACAATTCATTTCAATTCCGCCTGTGACAACATGTCTAAATAACCTAAATGAGCTGTCAAACAAACCATTAAATTATATTTCACCCATCATTAATTTTCTCTTTTGGGAAATATTTGCCATACGAAATAAAACCATATCTCCAGATTTGAGCGAGGTTATTCATTACTGTATTAATTAAGATTTCGCACGGTGTGTGCCTTGTCGCATGTGCCTATGGGATTTCAAATCATTCCCAATTATGGAAGTGTAATATTATATTAACAGTAACACTCTACTTCCGAATCAATACTAAGCCTCTATTAGCAATGCACATAACTGCCTTTTTAGCTATTATATTAAAATCGGAAATTAATGCTGTCTGTCTAATTAAACTAGTTCCCGGATGACACAAAACACACGCATACTGGTTTATATAAAAATCGATATTACTCGCTGAATTAAAAAACGAATGACCTTATTTTTATATGATCATTTGGCTAATGATGGCGATATATACTCCTTGTTTTCTTGAATCGGCTTACAGCAATCTTGATGTTTTTATCAAGCATTACAATTATTTATCTAGTAATATTTTGAATTTAAACCTGCTTGCATATAATTAAATCAGTTGAGCTTTCATATATTCGCCTTAGTTTACCATACTCAGTAAAAAAAGTTTTGGACCAGGGTATATAAAGTCATATAAAAATAAAACTAGTGGACAACATTTAAGTATCTTTTTTTAGTAACCAAGGTCTACCCTACCTGGTTAATTTGGTACCAATAAAAAGATTATTATGTTTTCGCAAACTTTCATTGTAAACGATAATTATTGTTGATTGTTGATCTATTGTGACTTATCAACTGAGATAATAAGGGTTATGGTCGAATGTCATGGTTCAGCGATCATTGTACGGGTTCGAACACTGCCATGGTCCAAAACTTCTTTTACAGAGTATATTACAGGTGCATTGTAATCAACAGTTATGCTAAAACATTAGCTTGATACTATCCTTATAAGTAATATTAATGAATGAACAAACGCAAGATATGTAGAAAAACTAACAGGACGTTGTGAGTTTTAATAGAGCTATAGATAAGCTGAGTTTTTGAGTATTTATCTCATACATTTTTGTTTTTTTACAAAAATATTCATTTGTTTTTAAAATTATGAGTATGATTACTCATCAACTTACTACACATACTCATAACTTTTAAATATCATAGGTGTAGTATGTGTATGTATTGTTCTGTGGAACAGATTATTCCATATTTACATGATGAAAATTGTTCCAAGCATGTGTCTAATATCAAGGTCATACCGTGTTTCTCAGTTTTTCTTTTACTTAACTTCCATTTAATCAGAATAGTTGTTTCTTTTAAAATGTATTAACTCACATTAAACGTTCGTTGTAGAAACATCGATATCAAAAAGCCTATCTGTCATAATCATTGAAAAATAGTTTGCTCAACATGGGACTGGAACTCAAGACATCAGATTGACAATTCGTATACATAAACATAACCACAGAAGCAACGGAAATACTACTTTTCATTTTAACTATATATTCATTTAATAATGGACACTATCAGTTTGATACAATGCTAGTATATGTATTACAACAAAGATATTATGAAAAAAGAAAACACTACACTCTCTAGTTATTTTACTTAAATATTTTATTTTACAAATGAAGTCATATTTTTACAAGAACTTTTCTACAATGGGTTTAAAATTCACATTGAATGTAACGTTTGCCTACTGTCGGGTGAAAAAACTACAACACACACACACACACACACGCACGCACGCACGCACGCTCGCTCACACACACACACAATATAGCGTAAACGTTTCACGAAACAAATCACAATGTCTGCGCATGTGCGTTGGAAACTAAACCGGAAATCAACGCTGCTTTTATATATGCCATTAGAATATATCCAATAATTACTAATGTAATGACCAAGTTTAACGTTCCTTTTATGTGTCTACATCTACTACTGCATTTCGTACTGGAAAACAATTGCTACGAGAGATATTGACCTTAAAGCTGCTACGTATAACGTACAAAGACTCATAAAACAATAAAACATAGTAGCTGGTTTATGTTCCATGTTGATGCCACCCGGGAATCGCAGCGCCTGCTGTGCTTTGGAAATACAGAGAGTTTAAGGCGGAGGATTTCCGGTTTAAGGCGGAGGATTTCCGGTTGTGCAGGCGTGCGATTAAACTTAAGTGTTCAACATTGTGCACGGTTTATTTTGATTTAAACCGTTTTGTTCTTTAAATGGAATGTCTTGTGTTAGCCAATGGATAAAAGTTACCATTCCCAGAATATGGGCATCGACGATATACAGGTGTTTGAGAAATATTTTCTGCCCTATGCAATTTGTATGAAAAAAATCGCGTTGATGCTCATTTATTTTATATTTAGACATTTTTAAAATATTTATCTTGTGAATTTCCCAAACATGATACATATATTTTACCTACATCTTTGACTTTCTAGATACACATATGGTAAGATGATTTATCGCAAAACAATACACGGCAATACAGGAGTGGCAATACAGTAGCCACCAATACAGGAGTGCAATCTACATGAAGACTTATTATGCAATAAGAACAAATTCAAGGAGGACAAAACAAATCGTCCTCAGTGTTAAACACCTACATCAAATGGAGAATGTTTTATCACACGCCTGCTTAACCAGAAAGTCTCCGCCTTAAATCTTCGGTAATGTCAACCAATGCAGGCGGTGCTTTTCTCGGGCGTGCTGTTCATACTTGCCCAGATTCCGGTCAACTGGATTAAAAGTGTGTGTGTGTGGGGGGGGGGGGATGGAAAGACAATGTTCAAGAACAAAATAGATCAATATCATAAGAGAATCGTAACCTGGGTACAAAGCTGCATACATGAAGTTGAGATCAAACTGATATTCAACTTAATGTACACCTGTAGGGGGCTAATATGTCTGCAACGTGCCAATGTGTCGGCGGACATATTGGACGTGTTATTACAGACACTGTCAAAATCTGTCTTTTGGTTCTTAAGAAGAATAGTTTTAAGGCTTGTGCTATTTTCAGTAACTGCCATTTTGAATTGCAAATCGACATAATTCGTACTAATTTAAAAGGTTTCACGTTAGGACCTCTCATATATGTGGTTGACTAAAATCGGTATGAAGTTTTCGAGAAGAAGTCGTTTAAACAAAATGTGGACGACGATAACGACGACGACGGGCTTATAGAAATCACAATAGCAAGATTGTGCATTTGTCGTACGTGAGCTAAAGCGAAAATGTGGATACTGGGCACCTATGTATGCTCTGTTAGAACGCATAAAGCTACCAACCGCATAGAGCTCCATGCGAGCGAGTATTTCGCACAGATCTTCCATGGAGCTCTATGCAAACGAACGTTTCGCATAGAGCTCCAGTGTTGAAAAAGGAGCTCTAAGCGAAACGCATGTACCTCTGATTTGGGGTATCGACATTTGCTTCGCATAGAGCTCCCATTTTAGACCCGATCTTCAGTCCATTATTTGCTTGCGAACAGGCCAGGGGACACCGCGTCCGCGTCGATTCTCAACAAACTGACTCAAAATGATTATTATGCCATATGTTTGAGTGAGAGAGGTGGGGTGCATATGCATTCGATCATGTCCCTCCATTTGTCGGTCCATGCGCCCCTTACGTCCCTTGATACTACATCTCTTATATCAGTAACTGTTAAAGACAATCACTTGAAACTTACAGTAGATGCTTGAATGTTTGTAGTGACATAGCTGTAGCATCAGTAGGTTAAGGACCCTAACTCTGTAAATACAGAGGTGTATCCCTTATCAAACCTATAAACGTGCAAGAATTATCATGTCTCAGTAAATGTAAACGCAATTCAATTGAACCTTTTGAACTTTGCATCACTGTCGAGACTGCGCGCCAGGTACGGACCCGTCCTGCCGAGAGCACCTCGGGTCAGTGGCGAATGGGTCATTGCATATTGCATGTGCATTTCAGGTTCATAAACCCCATAAAACAATCCAGTAAATTATTGTTAATGAGATAGTTTGGTCGGAAAAAACTCGACGACTCGGCTTGTTTCTGGTGCAAATTCATAAATATTAATTCATAATTTTATGATGCTTCCAGGCCATACTACATTAGTGTTTTGTGATCTTATTACACGTTTTAATAGTGTGTACAGAATTGAGCAATATGAAACCCAAATGAATTAATATATTACTTTTTGAACCATAGTCAATGGCCAATTATTAATATTTATATAAAACAAAGACAAAATGTACATGATCATAACGTTTATCAGATGGGTCTTCACGTGCTTCATTTTAAGCCATATACATAATACAATCACAAATTAACAGACATTTAGTTTGTCCTCATCATTTCTTTTTTTTTATAGTCAATGACCGCTTATTTCATTCATTCATTCGTTCGTTCGTTCGTTCGTTCATTCATTCGTTCGTTCGTGCGAGCGAGCGAGCGAGAGAGCGAGCGTGCGTGCGTGCGTGCGTGCGTTCGTTCGTTCGTTCGTTCGTTCATTCATTCGTTTTCCCGTCCGCTCACTCGGTCACCCACCCATCGGTCAATCATTCATGTTTGCATATATAATTCTATGTATATACACACATACATAATCATACATACATACACACATACATATATACACATACACATATATGTAAATATATATAATATATCTTTACATGTATGTGTGTGTATGAATGAATTAATATTGACGATTTAACAACAAAGACACACCGAATCGTCGTGTTTTCCAGCCAAAACATTTTCATAAATAATAATTCAACCGAACTTAATATGTGGCTTATTTAATTAACGGATGTGCTACTCATTTTCCCAACCCACCTTTTTTCATTTTTCCCTTACCTAGAAATGAAAATTGGGAAAGTGAGAACACACCCTTTAAATGTATTCAAGGGCATGCAATCAAGGCTTGATGAATCTGTCCGGGGTGCCCGAGTAGCGCAGTTGGTGACACACTCGCTTCTTACCAATGCAATCCGGGTTAGATTCTCCTTAATTAAGATAGATGTACAGTGATCGCCTGTTAGGACACGTGGGTTTCCCTGGGAACTCCGGTTTTCTTCCAGATCAAGACTGTACGCTAAAGCTGTCATCCGCGCTGTCGAGAGTGATTTATTATAATGTATCATGTATGTATGTTGTTTCATAGCTGATGCAACCTAAATAAAGTTTATACTTCCTAACATTCCATACATATTTCATTTGACTGTCTTGTAGATGGGATACCGTGCAAATATACCCACGTGCTTGCTTGCAGTATTTACTCAACTATTAACAATTTGCAACAATGATTAGCTTTGAACTATTCACATAATTAGTAACAATGATTTGAAAATACATACGTTATTATATGGACAAATTAACGGCGAGTAAAAAGAAATCTACATTGCCTTATATATATAACCACATACACTGCCTGTCATTGATTAAATTGCACGACATGTTCGTTGTTTCTACACTGATAGATTCCCTACTGAATAACCTCAACTCTCGAATGTACCTTGTCAACTCTCGGATGTACCTTGTCAACTCTCAAATGTACCTTGTGGAAAGATACAATAACAATGCAGAGAATTTAAATAATTTTTTTTGACGGGGAAAATGCGTATTAAACGCGTTTCTTACAAACATTTATGTGAATTAATGCTGAAATTCATAAAAAAAATTGTGTAATTTATTAGTGTTAACTTTGCCAGACTACGTCGGAAAATTACTAGTATTCAATTTGCCACGTGATTCGACTGAACAGTCCAGACAACGTGCATTCAATCCATTATAATTGTACCATACTGAGAGTCACGATGGGAGACTACCATCAATACTTCAATACTCATACGTTTCTGTTGATTAGCTACTTCATGCCTGATGCATTTTATTTGTAAATGCAGTTTATGCTGGTTGCTTTTGAAATCCATTATGTGTAGTGTCATAATTAACGCAAACAACATCAATAATCACCGTGCATTGAGTCAATATTCAATTAGCGTGCAGCACGGCATCATCACGTTCGGCGAATCTCGATAGTGTAGACACTTTCGAGCTTTGGCTATTTCATTATTAGTATCTCATTTTCGTGCACTGCGTTTTGAGACGGTTTTGGTTAGTCTTTTTAAGCTGTACCTGTCCAGTTTGACTCACATATATTTCCTTTCCTATTATTTACGCCCGAAATTCCGAATTCTGCATTTCAAAATCCGAGGTCAAATCCAGCAAAGGAAATAACAAAAAAAACCGTTCATTTTCTTGATTAGTCAATCTCAACTCAAATTCAATGGCATTCATTTCAATCAAGTTTCGTGAAAAGATGTGTTGTGTACCATTTACATGACAGACATGAAGACATCAGAATATACTAGATTTATTAATAACATTACAGTATTTTTTTCTCCCTGGAAAACGGCGTAGTGAGTTATCTGAAGTTGACAGTTTAACAAAGCCATTGCTGAAGTATAACTAGAATAAAACATGTTTATTTTCATATCACACCCTATATCAGGCCCTCGACTCATATCGGGCTGATCAAGCACTCGACTCATCGGGCTGATATGGCGGCACAGTCCTAATATAGGATGTGATATGAAAACACCCATTTATTATTTTTTATGAATGAATAAACCGCCCATGCATTGGCAATATATGATCAAGCAGCAAATTATTAAAAGAACAAATTACAATATACAGAATTATCTACAAGACATGTGTTTGATTTATTTGATACACTAATAAAACCAGTATTGCATTACGGTTGCGAAATTTGGGGGTTCCTTAAATGCAAACGTAGTAGAACGTGTACATCTCAGTTTTTGTAAAAGTACACTTGGGGTAAAAAAATCTACTCAAAACGATTTTGTGTATGGTGAAATAGGCAGGACACCGTTAAGACAGCAACGATTGATATCTGTGATAAAGTATTGGTTAAAAGTTTTAAATTGTGAAAGTAATAAATATATAAAAGCTGTCTATAATATGATGCTTTGTGATATTGAGATGATGCCAACTAAGAAAAACTGGGCATCAGCGGTACAAACTTTGTTAGAAAGCTTGGGGTTTAATTACGTTTGGATATTCCAAGGAGTTGGAAACATGAATATGTTCATATCAATTTTTAAACAAAGAATGACAGATACATTTATTCAAAACTGGAATACCCGTATACATGACTCCTCGAGAGCAAAAACGTATTCACTTTTTTGTGTATTTTCTCAGAAATCAAAATAAGAAAATTTAGACTAGCATTGTCAAGATTGTCCTCCCATAGGTTGCAGATAGAAGCGGGGCTTGGCATAAGCCACTAAGTATGCCTTTTAATGAGCGCATATGTATTATATGTGACGTTCTAGAAGACGAATACCATTTTATTTTGGAATGCTCTTTATATAAAGAACTAAGAACAATGCTTATCAAGCGGTACTATTGGCAGAGACCAAATATTCCTAAATTTATTGAATTGTTGTCATCAGAAAAGAATATTACTGTAAAGAATCTAGCTACTTATGTTTTTGATGCTTTCAAAATCCGAAACGAATTCTATTATACTTTTTGAATACTGGTACTCTCCCAAGAGGTACTCTATATTTTTAATATGACAAATGATATTTTTGTCTGCGAAACGTAGTGTTGAATTGCGTTTCTATACTAAATAAATGCCTTTGATAACTATTTGTATAGTATATTGGAAATATTATTAATTAAATTAATTTAGCATGCTATATTAAGCAAATGGTAGTCTTATTTAAGATTTCGTATTGCCATTGACTTCTGTATTTGAAAAATATTTGTAATTCTGTATACTCATGGACCAAATGGTCTACTGTATTATTGAATAAAACATATATGAATATTGCATCCCAGTGAGGGTGACAGTGGATATTGTCAACCTGAGGAAATTAAGGTCACCCTCACTGTGATGCAATATTATAATATATGAGGGGGAAAAAGTCCCAATAACAATTTTTTTTATATATTTTTTTATACTAGTTTTGATTTAAAGTAACAAAATGTTTATTGTCGTTTGGTAAACCAAGCGTCTTACAATTGACATAACTTCAACTGTATTTTAATAAGCGTCCACCGATTTCCAACTGCGCAAAGCGTGTCGTAATTGGAAAACCCCAAAACCTGGGTGGGGTAACGTGTTCCAGTGTGGCAGCACTATAAACATGAACATTGAGCTAACTACTACAAGTGGACACCGTCGTGATATGACTGAAAGATTGTTAGTAGAGACGTTAATTATAAACCCCACATATATTTAATTCAATATAATTGGTTTCTCGCCTCTCACCGCTGCGGGTTCGAATCCCACGGGGATCTCGACTTCGCAAAGGAAAAATTGTCGATGGTGTTTACATCATTTTTCAGCACATTTGAATCTATATATATGACCGTCGTTTTTTTTGTGGTGGAGGCGAAACACCCATCAAAACACCCATCAAAACACCCATCTTTCGCTGGGTAGAGTACTGTACACCTCCCGCCATCCACAAGAATCGGCACTTTCTCACTAACAAGTTGAGCTCCCGGTGGAATTCGAATCCGCAGCGGTGAGAGGCGAGAAGGTTTCAAACGCATACCCGGTACGCAGTATAAGTCAAATGGTACCCGAATCTCAGTATTTGTCTTCGACTTTCGAAACATCTATGGGGCTGTTTTTTTCCACCCCACTTTTTGTACGCAGTATTCAGGGCAAATTTAGAGAGTATTCAGTACCCACGGCCCGGGTTAGAATAGATTCAGTACTCGAGTACTCGGCTTATCCATGTTAAATAGTATTCAGTACTCGGGTCTAAAATAAGGAGTATTCAGTACTCAGCTCTAAATTAGGGGGTATTAATTACTCGGGTGGGGTGTGGGGGTGGGGGTTGGGAGGAGATAACACCCACATCTACCTGAAGGTCGAACATATAACACAATTTGCAAGACACTTACCGACTATAGATTATGCCTCTGGCTAGCTCATTTAGAACTGTAGTCTATGTTATATTAATATAGCAGAACACTTAATCAGTATGTAAAAGAAAATATATGCGTTCTGGTAATAATCACAAAACGATATATTCCGTGATTTATTGAATGCTACCGGGCGTATTTGAACAGTTTTAAGACATTTTGAACAAAAGGTATTACCTTATACAAACGAAGCAGTAATCGAAACTGAAGCTTCTGTCATAACTGTACAATACCAGGCGATACGTAATAGATAGAGTATGGTCTCATCGAGTTGTTGGTTTATTTGAGCGTCGACGTTTGTTGTCCAAACAACGAGATGGGACCATACTATGTTTGTTTTGTAGCATGTTCTTTTCATCTGTCTGCCATACTCTAATTTCTTACACATTACCATTCTTTAAGATACTGATAATCACGAACAATGTTAATAAAAATCACGCTCCGAAAGGGTGACCATTCTTACCATCACCCTCTCGTGGATGATATATTTATTTTATTTAAATAATACCGAATATTTTTTCATGAAATGCGTGATATTCAAGTTATTTGATTATACAGAATTTCCAGAAGTCATCACGAAGAAATTCTCTGAATTATTATCACTCGCTGTATGGCAGCGTCATTTTTTCTTCGAAATATTAGGAAATGTACAGCTTGCCCTTTGTTATTGTTTATTCGCAGCGACAAGCGTCGTTTGGTTGTGTGTGTGTGTGTGTGTGTATATATCTAAGGATTATAGTCCAGCCACCTACGACAGGCGTCCTACCCGACGATTATAGGCACAATATCTGGTCTTTTATCTGTGTGTTGTTGTGTGATGTGATGTCATGTCTACTTGAAGCAGCGAACTCAATGGTTTCTTTATAGTGCTGCCACACTGGAATACCACGCCGTAGTAGACATGATACCCCGACCCCCCAGTGACATTAGTCTGACACTGGTCAATCAGTCGTAGCACTACCCATTATTTGCTCGTCAGGCAAGGGTTACAAGTGACTACTCCATTTTTAAAGTCTTTGGTATGACGCGGTCAAGGGAATCGAACCCACGACCTCCCGAATGCAAGGCAGACGCTATAACCACTACACCACAATGCTTCGGTGCGTCGTTTGGTTGAAGATGAATACGCTTTATGTACGAAAAAGCAATAAGCGTCTATCGAAATCGATTTTTTTTTTGCTGGATGAACCGCAGTGCTTAGAATCTAATCGTACGCGCACCGAAGCTGCACATGTGAAGTGAAGTAGCTTTTCTATGATAGAAAATAAACAGTCACACATTCTTGTCTAGGGCATCGTGCATGGGTGTTTTACTTGACATATAATAAATAACATATATAATTTGCTACCTAGAGATATTGTCGACTTTCGGAAAAAAATCAACATTATTTCTGTCAGGTTGACATTTTGTACGATCACCCTCACTCGGATCAGGGAGTAAGTACTTACAAGTACTTACTCCCTGCTCGGATGCAATATTTGCATAATTGTTTTTAGTATGCAAGCCAATAGTACGGAATCCTGTTAGGGCCTCGCCGTATTCTACAATTAAAAAACACAAGGATTGCACATCAAACTTCGTGCAAACCTCGCGATGTTATATCGGTCTATTCTACAATGAAAAAAAACGCGAGGATTGCAAACTTTGTGCAAACCTGGCGATTTTATTATAACTAGATTCCGAGAATAAGTAATATTTTTCTCGTTTTCGCCCTCTGGTAAAAACGTGAGGTCTGCTAACCCAAACCTCGCGTAATTCTCGCGATTTTTTTCATTGTAGAAAAGGTCGATATAAAATCGCGAGGTTTGCACGAAGTTTGATTTGCAATTCTGGCGGTTTTTTTCATTGTAGAATACAGCGAGAATGCGAGATTTAATTCGCATTCTCGCGATTTCGTCAAAATGAAAACGCGATAAAACGCGAGGTTTGCACGAATTTTGGCTTGCAAACTTCGCAATTTTTTCAATGTAGAACAGGACGAGAATGCGAAATTATTTTCGCAATCTCGTAGTCTCGTGAAACTGAAAACGCGAGATCGCGATGGCCCTAACCGGATTCCGTACAGTAGCCATATATATGTTTCCCATTGTCAAAACATAATATCCTTCTTCTGTCAGAAGTTAATCGTGTCGTAATACAATCTTCCTGTGCCACCACAATACGCGTATGGTTTCAACATAACAGGAAACATAACTATCCACAAGCCACAAATTAACCCCATTATGATAATATACATTACCAGCAACAAAAAAACAACGTCAATTATTGAAAACGATCTTAATACACGACTTTCCTATAGCAAGGACAACATATTTCAACCATAAAACAAACACATTATATATATAGTGTATACTTCCTCTCTATCAAAGAACGTATATTTTCATTTTTGAGACATCAGTCTTATAAAGCGCTTTCACCGCATGCATTTATTTTAATGTTGTTACATATTTACGCCAGCGAGAAGATATGATAAAAAGGAATCCTAGAATCGTAGCCTATCACTGTCGAATGGATTCGTTTGGTTCTAAAGGACATATTTCGAGCCTCTTGTATGTGTGGGGTGAGGAGGGTGGTGGTTGGGGGGTGGGGGGGGGGGGGATTTCTATAGGTAACTGTAAATCATTGTTAGCCATGCAATTTCATGAGAACATTGTGATATTCAATTTTTATTCAGATTATGAGGCCCACCCAATAAAGCCTTTTTGCGTGCAGTAAAATATAAACACACAACAGAAAGGTGTTCATTTAATGCTTTGCTATATTTTTTGTTCTAGAAACAATAAAGAAATATCAGACAAGATTTGTATTTAAACTAGCTACATTATGAATAAGCTTTTCTAAATTACAAAGTTGCGTTTAGCTTTTTTTACCAAAGACAATATCTAATATAGCAATGTAACACAAAGAAAAAATACAAGCGGGCCTCAAATTATATACCGGAGTTGATCGGTCATGGAGCATGCAGTCAGTAAATAAACAAGATTCCCATGCTTTTTCAATGAGCAAGTAGCGATGGGAAATACTATACAATTATGGACTTTTCAGCTGTTATACATGATGTGATATGCACCAAAAAAATCATTATTGACCGAGGCGATAGCCGAGGTCAATAATGATTTTTTGGTACATATCAACATCATGTATAACAGCTGAAAAGTCCATAACTGTTTTATTATATAACCCTCAATTTACAATTATATCAAACAGGTCAATATCAAAAAAACAATTATATAAAACAGGTCAATATCAAAAAAACAGGTCAATATCAAAAAAACAGGTCAATATCGCTAGATATTTTTTCTTAAAAATTACTTTTTAGCCAATGAAAACGCGTCTATTTATAGGTTATATAATAATAGGAAATATGTCCTTAAACGTGCTCGGAGGATAGACTCCGCTATACGGGAACGCACATGTTTACGTTCTCATCCGACGAACGAGCTTAAGAAGAAGTGTCTTACCTAAGAACAGTGGAACACACTGAGGTTTCAACCGTTGACCTCCGGAGTCCGAGTCCAACATGCTATTATGTGCGCCTCGCTGGCTCATGTGTATACTCACTAAACAAGGCAAAACCAGAAAATAACAAAATCTACCAAATACGGCTTGGATTCATGATTTTGAAGACAAATCTATTTTCACATTACAGATATTTGATTAGATACTGCCGGTCTATCCGGCGCTGTCCAATCAAATTAGCGCGTTAGATTAGATGTAAATGACACGAATCTAAACTGCAGTTTATATATCTGTTGTTCTGAGGGAAATGAGGCCGTCAATCATTGTAATTGACAACTCTGTTTGTGTCGTTTACCTCCAGCATGACAAAACCAGAAGTGAAGATCTTAAGCATGATTTAGTGTACATATGATATTGGAATCGATGGGAATTGAACACCAGTGTATACCGATGCCCCAGTTTCTTACCAGTCTTCTCACGCACATTCGATAGTATTCACCGTGTACTGTACATGTGCATGCAATTAATTGTCATATAATTTACACAGCGGATGTTAATATAGTATTGATAATCTTGGACGCTTGATTGTAAATACAAAAGTCTTGACCCTTTGTGCAGATTTTTATTTTTAAAACCGGAAACACATGTACGTAATTATTATTATTTTATAATAGTATTTTTGACCATCCACATTTAGTTCGTTGATATAATGATGAAGTTTCCCTCTTTGTTTATTGGTAAATGTATTGTCTTTCTGCCAATCAGAAACGATACCAGAATTTCGGTACAGCATCAAAACAAATTTAGAAGAACGGTTCTAGAAAAAAGGAAGCATCGCAAATGAACTAGACTAATGTTAATCGTGTCGCCGATCTAGAAGCTGCAAACGCCGGTAAAAGTCACACTTTATGCAAAACGACAAATGCAACGAGCATTGGCAACCGTTGACACCCCATTGACAGTTTTAATTTCAAGACGTCAACCCCTCATTGGCACTGGCAACTCTGATTTCAAAAGTCAACCGTTGACAACTCAAAACCCAACGTCACCGCCGCTGAAACAGCACTGGTAACTCTAAAATTCAGCGCCAGTTTGCTAATAATGTTCCATGTTTGCAAATATGTAAAATATAAACACAGGCCATCATACACATTTTTACTGGTTGTATCGAATACAGACGTCAATACCTCTGCATTAATAGTTGCTAATGTATCATGTTTTACAATAATAAAATCGATAGCCTTTACGCTTTGCCAAAAGGTCTCCAACACTCTTGGCTTTTCTTTGTTGAGTAAACAGGGTCTCGATGTCAGATGTCAATGCCTTTGCCTTTGCAATTAAGAAGCATCATATTGTTTCATTTTCTCTGACATCGGACGAGTAAATCATGTCAAAAATAGGACGATTGGAAGAGACAGGTTAATATGTTTTGATCCATGTGGAAATAACTGGTTCGCAAGTTCATCTCTATATATCGATCGTTAACCTCCTTTAAAGAACGGACCTCACAATCATAACGAAGGTGATGTATATGAACGTATTTACGAGTAGTATTTCTCAATGATGCTGAGGCAGATTTTATGATATAATAAGAGTAGAGTTTACCTTGAGAAAACAGCATGAGGATGAGTGTAAAGTACAATAGTAATAATAATAAAAATAATTATAATAATAATAATAATAATCTAACATATGGTCCTCAAGCAAAACAGAATATATTTACAGTATATACAAAAATTATTAAAACAATGGTACAAAAAAGAATAAAATATGTCTAGAAGCTTCATGATTCTAAAATTTTAGTATCTGAGATAAACTGATTAAAGTTTATTTAACCGATTAGAATGCTTACTATGATTAATACCAGTTTGATAAAAGCGCTAAAACAAACAAATGCTTTAAAAATGATGGTACCGTTTAAAAATAATCAGTATATTGAGTTTAAGAATATACACTATTAAGAATACTGTTTATGACTTTTAGATTATGATGTCATTAGATACAAATTTGTAAAAGGAAAATAGATGATATGCGTGAAATTATTGCACATATATACTTCAGCTATTGCTCTGTATATGATATTTGTCTGAAACACAACTAGATCAAAATATACAGAATTGGATTTCTCAAATGACCCAATCTAACAAAGTAAAATTTTACAACTCGTTTAAAATAAATCTTGAAATTGAAAAGTACTTTAAGCTTCTACCTACTATATATCAAAATGTATCAAAATTTATAAACTTAGAACGGCGAATCATAATTTCCCCATAGAAACTGGTAGATGGAATGGAACAGCGGAAAACGAAAGAATATGTCACTTATGTAACGTAAATAAAATAGAAAATGAACAACACTACTTAATAGAATGCAGTTCCTTCTCGCAATAGGCAACGCCTTCATTCTCTGATTAGACAAACGAACCCCGAAAATGATGTTATTTTTTTTAACTTTATCGACATCTGAAAATCTTTTAAAATTAAGTAATTTTGCTACTTTCATGTTTAAGAATTTTCCACATAAAACACTCCGCTGATTTATGCAACTAATTGTTTATAATTGATAATATATTCCAAACACACTCCATACATGGTCTCAATCAGGATAACGGCTTTTATTTGGTATGTAAGTTTACTAGTTTATTATGCCTAATCATTACTAGTCTTCATATATTGTTCATTGCTAGACTTGTTGAAACCTCGTGTATAAAGATTATTTGTTTTGCTTTTTTAAATCCCTTATACTCTACAATGTGGCATATATATATTAGCTAAATATATCGGTATGAATATAGTTTACAAATATAGCATATATTTCCCCCAATAATGAAATGTACTAAATGAGCAATTGTCTTGTCTTTGGTCACACACTGTTATATGTTATTTGTGATTTTGTTTCATTTCCTCTTACTGCATATATGTATGCCTGAGATGTAAATAAAGTTCTGTTCTGTTCCGTTCTGTTCTAAACTTCCCAATGTTGTCACTTATTTTGGTTAATGCACCATCATAGCAGTTATCCAACATGACACATAATTTGCTGGTTAATGCACCATCACAGCAGTTAGCCACAATGACACATAATTTGCTGTTTAATGAACCGGTCAGTATGTCACTTAAATTGCTGCCCCATCATAGCATGTCACGTCATTTGCTGTTATTGCTTAATCACTGCAGCTCAGTGAACTCATACAGGTTGAATCTGTATTTATTATTCACACAATAATCGAAAATAATTTGCTGTATGTAACTCATTAGTTTAAAATAAAACAGGATAATATAGTTCACAAATATAGCATTTGTTTCCCCCAACAATGAAATGTACTAAATGAGCAATGGTCTTGTCTTTGGTCACACACTGTTATATGTTATTTGCGATTTTGATTCATTTCCTCTTACTGCATATATGTATGCCTGAGATGTAAATAAAGTTCTGTTCTGTTCCGTTCTGTTCTAAACTTCCCAATGTTGTCACTTATTTTGGTTAATGCACCATCATAGCAGTTATCCAACATGACACATAATTTGCTGGTTAATGCACCATCACAGCAGTTAGCCACAATGACACATAATTTGCTGTTTAATGAACCGGTCAGTATGTCACTTAAATTGCTGCCCCATCATAGCATGTCACGTAATTTGCTGTTAATGCTTAATCACTGCAGCTCAGTGAACTCATACAGGTTGAATCTGTATTTATTATTCACACAATAATCGAGAATAATTTGCTGTATGTAACTCATTAGTTTAAAATAAAACAGGATAATATAGTTCACAAATATAGCATTTGTTTCCCCCAACAGTGAAATGTACTAAATGAGCAATTGTCTTGTCTTTGGTCACACACTGTTATATGTTATTTGCGATTTTGTTTCATTTCCTCTTACTGCATATATGTATGCCTGAGATGTAAATAAAGTTCTGTTCTGTTCCGTTATGTTCTGTTCTTCCCAATTCGTTGTTAAATGCACCATCACAGCAATTTTCAATTCGGTATTTAAATTGCATATTACGTGATCACTTCATTTTTCGTTTGATGCAGCATCACATCAGTTACCCCATGATAACAATTCATTTGCTGTTAAATACACCATCATAATTCGCTGGATAATCCGCCATTATAGACGATACCCATGATGGCCATTACTTTGCGGTTTCATACGTCATTAGACAGTTGCCGACGATGACACGTAATTGGCTGTTTAATGCAAAATCACAGCACTTTCCCATGTTATCTCTTAATTTACTGTTTAACGCATTGTAGCAGTTTTCAATGTTGTCACTTAATTCGCTTGATGTAAGTCTATATCCATACTTACAGACGAATTGTTTAAGATAAAATATACAGCGACCATTGAGTTTAGTCACAGAACTGATTCTGGGTATAATATAGCCTTCAGCTGTCTAATTAGTATCATTTGATGATTGTGTTATATTACATCTTTGTAATAGTTGTAGTAGTTGTAGTAGTAGTAGTAGAAGTAGTAATAAGCCATCGAATACAAAACCTTGTATCACCTCTAGAGGTTTTCTGAATATGGCCATGTCACTATATCACTATATTACTAAAAATAGATTTGGAATGTTGAGGATTGCCGAGCTAGTAATATTAAGAACAATGGATGTTTTAACATAAAATGTGAACTATCAAAATGTTTGTTTGTGCATTTGTGAACATTGTGGGTCAATTAATTAATTTAACATTATGTCACCAGAATTTGAACACATGTGTAGCTGTTACAATGTAATGTGCATGTTTTCATGCGCATGTAATGTACATGTTTTCATGTCTTTCCTGTTGGTGTTTTTCAGTTAATTTGAATTTTGTTTTAATTTGGTCTTTTGATACATGTATTCTATTTTAATGAATATAATAAAAGGATCATTAATATAGTAACTTGTTCTGGAAACTTGTATCACCTCTCGTAGGTAAATGCCAGATCAGGATCACACTCGAGGCTCCTGATACGCCTGATCTGGCATTTACCTACTGTTACTGTAGTAATATTCCTATTATACAGATTTTAGCATAAGCCTGTCTTCACCACTATTTATGTTTTGTATTATCCTTTTTATTGACGTTTTAAATATGCTCATTTATTTCGGTTTGTGGTGCATTGCGTTTGGCTGCTATGTTTTATATAGGACAATCTTTTTCATTTTACGTGGAGTTTGGGAGAGGGCGTGGGATTTGGAAATAGTATTTTTGTTCCAGATCACGAAGAAACATTCGAGCATCAGAAACACATACTCCGTCACCAATCCATGATTATGAGCAACACAAACTCAAATATCAAATAGGCTATGTAACGGGCAAAGCAATTTGATAGAATGTACATCTTTTACAGTTATATGTCTTAAATATTTACCCATTTCTATTTTAAAGGTGAGAACTAACTCTAAATGTGATTAGATCTTAATCTTAAAGTCTAGAAATAGTTATAGTTATGACTTTACGCAAAATATGTAAACAAATATATTTCTAAGGCCTAATAAAAATAATACCGTGTTTACTGCAACCTTGTTGAAACAATCGGTAGGAAGCTTTTTTTTATTTTTTGCTTTTATTTTTTATCCTTAATAAGACTTTAAACTCGAGAACAATACGATATGGATAGATTTGAGTACAGACTTTATTTGATCATTTTCTCTGCACAGAAAAGATGCACAAGCATTTTTGGCGCAGTTTGTTTGTGAGTGTATTTGAATTTTCAGGCGCTAACAAACTGAACAGTTGTCGGAAACATTAGATTCGTTTTATTCTCATAAAAAAGAGTTGTCGGCAGCTTTTGAGTTGTCCGTCACGGTAAACACAGGTATTATTTTTTATGGCCGTAGTTTTAAATGTTAGAAAAGTATCAGTACTGTAGATAATCTCAGTGAATCTAGCAACATGTTTATTATTTATTATTTTTGTTGGAAGTGTGGGTGTGGATGGTGTGTGGGGATACATGGGGTCTGCTTAACTTGAATCCAGAATTAAGTCCAATGGCATGTAAGTGTATACAAAAAATTGGAATATCTAGGTTATATTTGTTGGCATAAATATCCATCAAAATGCTTAGGTCCGATGTTTTTTCTATGTTTAATGAATGAGACTCATAGGTAGTAGTTGGTGTAGGTAGTCGAGGCCTTTTTACCCTTCTTCGCAGCGTCGAGGCCTTTTTACCCTTCTTCGCAGCGGTCTGTATTAAGACCCTTCCCCACCCAAATTTCTGCATTTTCCCCCATCTTTTAAACTTAATTAACTCTGAAAAGTTCATTCCCCAGCCTTGAATCTTTTCCCAATTTAGAGGCTCCTTTCCAAAACTAGTAAAAATGCACTGGTTGTGAGGAGGGGAGGGATGGTGGGGGTGGAGGGGGCCTTTTTTCTTTCTTTTAAGCTGTTAATTGGTGAAATTTCTTTTTTGTTATCTGTTTAGTGTTATTGAAAATATTTATGTAATCTTTGTTACCTGTTATCATCAAGTTCTAACACCCCTCCCCATGTATTCACTATACAGAGATTGTTGAGACCCCGCAAACTCGAAATCTCGCGAAAAACGAGAACGAGATTTGATAATGGCAAAAGGGTGAATATTAATTGTATCGAAGTATTTGCCCGTTATCTATGCAGTGCCTGTTTCATATTTAAAAAATAGTGTTACATTTAATCACCATTCCTGTTATCATTTTTTGTCATAAAGGCCGAAATTTGACCCATTCCGTTTAACAGAAGTATTCCTCCCCATATTATTGCAGTTAAACTGACCTACTCGGAACTCATTTAAAATTCGACGGAGAACCCGGAAATCCGGAAATATCGTCGTGTTTTGAACGTGTCCTTTTTAAACAGTCAAAGAGAGTAGCCTGCCTTTATAAGTACATTTGTTCTGTCTCGGTCATTTGTACTGGGATCGATCGAGATTTTGCGAATGTGTAGAAATAACGCTAATTACGTTGTACAAAATCGACAGAAATCCCGCAAAAAAATGTAAGCATTCTTTAAAATTCATTATTTCTGTTCATAATAAAACGCCGGTAAGTTACTTTTTGCTTTCTATTGTTAATCACGTCTTTGTGACTTCACCGTGAGACAGGAAACTGGTCAAAAACGAGACCGGAAGTTTCAAAATGGCGGAATGGCGGGCGTCCGTCATTTTGGAGACGAAATTGAAGTTGGATGCATTATGAAAATGAAAATTAGTAGCGTTAGTTAGTGAGTATTTACCATATTCATTTGCATGCATGCGTGTAACTTATAGTCGGGCTTCGCCCGTATCACCAGAACTCTGAGAAGATTGGCAACAATGCAAGGTGCCATTCTGGCAAAGGCTGCGAAAAAAATGTGATAAACCTCTACATAAATCGGTCATAAAAAAATCTTATGGTAATATGTTCTGGGGGAAGACACACACACATACCCTGGAGGACCCCATTCTCGCCCTTCAGGTCTCACACCTCTATTATCTCCTCCGAAAGCTCGCGGACGTAGAGACAAAAGAAAAACAGAAAATAATTCTATTTTGTTTTCTCAATTTTAGGCAATTTTTAATTTAAAAAATAGGCTTTTGTTTGCTTTAGCATACATCTGCCGTGTAAAAGACACACGATACATTCAAATTTCAGAAGTGTTTGACCTAAGCATATTTAGTTATAGATAGTGTATGATTTTTTTATTTTCCATAGGGGTCACATAAACATGAGCGAGAAAAAAACACTTGCTAACTTATGTATTTTATTGTTTTAAATTACTCGTCTTGGCTATATACTGAAGATATTAAACCAACAGCAATGTCTGCTGCCCAGCTTTGAAGCTAATATGTTAGAAAAGGCTGTACAGTAACCCTATGGGAAATTAATCGAGGTGTGAGACATGAATACATTTACAGACTAGTACAAGAAACGTATGCCTGTCAACGTTTCCGGTGTGGCGCATACTATGGGAAGCCATAACCGTCAACATGTGGATACTATGATTTACAAACCATTCAATGACAGGCCATTTAATTCAACATGAATTCATTTGATGACGTACAGATTGATTCGATGCGACGTGTAAACTCTGTTCATTCGTTACAAAGTGAATTGATACGATTCGAAGTGAAATGATACGGTGTAAAATTTCAAACCATACGACGCAGACAAAAATTATTCAGTGCAATGACAAACCATTTGACAAAAAAAACTAATGCAATACTATAAAATACAAGTAGGTACGATGAAAACTTAAACGATTCATCGAAAAATGTGAAGTGATACAGAACAAAGTAAATCAGCATGATGCAATATGTATCCGTTTAACGCAAACACAGTTAGTCTGGTGGTAAGTAAAATGATCGGGCGAAAACAAAGTCGGTGCAATGCAAACGGAATCCGTTCGACAGAAACTGATTTTATTACGTGCAAAGTGAAACGGTGCGACATCTGGCGGCGATATTTGCCACATCACTTGCAGGGTTATTTCCCCTACATAATTACTGACCTTATGATGAAATCAAAGTACTGAAAGTACTGAGAATGCAAGGTTTGATAGGAAAGACTGTATGAATATTTGCACGATTGCTGGACATTTCAAATTTCCATAAATTTTACATAGTTTTAGCCAACTTGGCGATATTGGGCGACATACCAAAATCTTAGTTTGAAACTGCACATGGCTGCAGCATTTTAACCTATTTCGTCCATCTAGGTTCTGTTCTGTTTCTTGTTGTTGTTGTTTATTTATCAAAAGTATGGTCACTTTTACCCGTGTGTTTACTTACAGTGAATTTCACTTCTTCTTTCCACCAATAAATTTGTATTTTATTTTTTTAGTAAATACTACAGTAAAGTTTCTTTTCAATGTGTGGGACAGACATAGGGAAGTTGTATCAACGGGTAGTGCCTCTTGTTAAGTTATTTGTCCCTGCAGCAGAAGACGTTTTCTAGGTTACGCCATTGAACTTGGACAAGTTCAAAACCAGTTGCATCAGACTAGACACATCAGAGTTATAGCCTTTGATTTAAAAAAAAACTGTTTTCCGGTAGGCCTTAGACTATTCAAGCCAGTAGAGTGATACAGGCCCTCTTGTGCATCTTGTTCCCGTAAGACTACTTAATACAAGCCACTTTGTAAATGACATACTTTTAGACATGGAGGTCATCTTGAGTGACAGTTTGGCCATAAAACACAAATCGTCTATCCATCAGCAATTTCATATATTAATATTCTAGTCTAGATTTGAAACAGTTTAATGACAACTGATCACAATATATTTGGAATGGATTGACCCTCTAAAATTTTGGTAGGTCGCCCAAGATCGCAAAGTTGGCTAAAACTTTGTAAAATTTATGGAAATTTGAAATGTCCAGCAATCGTGCACATATTCATAGTCTTTCCTATCAAACCTTGCATTCTCAGTAATTTCAGTACTTTGATTTATCATAAGGCCAGTAATTATGTACGGGAAATAACCCTGCAAGTGATGTCGCAAATATCGCCGCCAGATGTCGCACCGTTTCACTTTGCCCGTAATGAAATCCGTTTCTGTCGCACGGATTGCGTTTGCATTGCACCGACTTTGTTTTCGCCCGATCATTTTACTTACCACCAGACTAAATGTGTTTGCGTTAAACTGATTCATAATTAGTTTTTTTGTCAAATGGTTTTTCATTGCACTGAATGATTTCTATTTGCGTTGTAAGGTTTGCAATTTTACACCGTATCATTTCACTTCGAACCGTATCAATTCACTTTGTAACGAATGAACAGAGTTTACACGTCGCATCGAATCAATATGTACGTCATCAAATGACTTAATGTTGAATTAAATGGCCTGTCATTGAATGGTTTGTAAATATCCACATTTTGACGGTTATGGCTTCCCATACTATGGTTTACAACGCAACGTCTTTGAACATTTGGCCACGGAGACAGGATTGAAATACATACTAAGCGTTCCGTCAATCACTGTATTGATTATACAGTTTGTAATAGTATTTTTTATTTATAATTCATACGTGGATCCACTTTGATTGGCAGGGGGTGGGTGATCCTCCACATAGCATTGTTTTGTATTGTTTTATTTACATATTTTTGTTTTATTATGAAAAAGGCTAATGACATTAGCAATAACTGGGGATGGTTCAGTACGATGCACCTCATACGATTTACAAGCATTTATATCCACAATGACTGATTTTACATCATGAACATGTTAAATATTCATGATATGCCATGTAACTGCTAGCGAAATGTATATTATTAAATGTTTTCCGTGCTTATGGCTCACTCATAAATAAATAAATTAATAAAATATTATGTTTTCTGTTGAAGACATGTTTCATGTGGGAACAGTGTTGGTTGGGTTTGGTTTATTCATTAACAGTTACGTGAAAGTCATTTCATGGCCGAAAATAAAGCTCGGCTTATGTGAAGTTGGCTGAATACGAGAGTTGATCTTTTTTTCTGGAGAAATATATATATAAATCTAGGATGAAAATTGAAATAAAGGCCCTGTATAAATCTAGCATGATGCCAGGAGGGCCTTTATTTGAATGTTCGCCCTAGATGTGCCATGGTTACGCACGCACTCAAACACAACACTACAGCTTTAAAATAATACCATACCATTGTGTAACATTTGTTTTGCAATTTTGCTTTACATGTTTAAATTCACGTAAAATGGCAGTTTATTCAGTGGATGATTAGAACAAATGGATCCTGGACACATGGGAGAGCTATACTGGCAGAACGTTGTAATGGTCGATAATCAATAGACGTAGTTATATAGCTTTCGGTGTACGTGCATTTAGTCTATTTTAATTTAATAATATTTTAATTTTAAATTGATAGTTACTGTTTGATTGACACATTACCCACATCAAGGGAATATATAGTGTGCCAATGTGTCCGCAACGTGCCAACATAAGTGTCATATTTGTCCGCATCGAGCGAATATTTAGGGTGCGTCTCAAAAAAAAGTGTAGATCTTCGAATATTTATATAACCATCAGTAAAGGTCGAATGTTAGATCAGAGAGGAGATTTTGCTTACTATATTTTTTTTTCATGGTTAAGGAACATTAACAAAAAATAGACATATACAAGGAATTTATACAATAAATAAGGATTTTAAAATTAAATTGTTTCAGAGCTCCTTAAATTTGCCGCGTCCCTCTTCGATAAAGGTTTCTTACTTTTATCAAATGTTATAATCTGTATATAAAAAAGAATCAGATGTGTAGGGTCATTTAATCTCTACACAATCCAGCCTAGATGCCACATCCCGACTCTGTCACGCAGAGTGTGGGTTACATAATGACAATATCGATATATAAATTCCAACATATAAGAAGATATGCAGACGGTTCAATAAAACGAACAATAACAAAACTGCTCGCGTTCAGTTTAGCTTAACAGTTGTAGCCACATTTGTCAAACAAGGTCTTGTAATACTGAGTCTTGTCCTGTAATACTGAGTCTCGTCCTGTAATACTGAGTCTTGTCCTGTAATACTGAGTCTTGTCCTGTAATACTGAGTCTCGTCCTGTAATACTGAGTCTCGTCCTGTAATACTGAGTCTCGTCCTGTTATACTGAGTCTTGTCCTGTAATACTGAGTCTCGTCCTGTAATACTGAGTCTCGTCCTGTAATATTGAGTCTCGTCCTTGTAATACTGAGTCTCGTCCTGTAATACTGAGTCTCGTCCTGTAATACTGAGTCTCGTCCTGTTATACTGAGTCTCGTCCTGTAATACTGAGTCTCGTCCTGTAATACTAAGTCTCGTCCTGTTATACTGAGTCTCGTCCTGTAATACTGAGTCTCGTCCTGTAATACTGAGTCTCGTCCTGTAATACTGAGTCTCGTCCTGTAATACTGAGTCTCGTCCTGTAATACTAAGTCTCGTCCTGTTATACTGAGTCTCGTCCTGTAATACTGAGTCTCGTCCTGTAATACTGAGTCTCGTCCTGTAATACTGAGTCTCGTTTTGTAATACTGAGTCTCGTCCTGTAATACTGAGTCTCGTCCTGTAATACTGAGTCTTGTCCTGTAATACTGAGTCTGGTTTTGTAATACTGAGTCTCGTCCTGTAATACTGAGTCTCGTCCTGTAATACTGAGTCTCGTCCTGTAATACTGAGTCTCGTCCTGTAATACTGAGTCTTGTCCTGTAATACTGAGTCTCGTTTTGTAATACTGAGTCTCGTCCTGTAATACTGAGTCTTGTCCTGTAATACTGAGTCTCGTCCTGTAATACTGAGTCTTGTCCTGTAATACTGAGTCTTGTTTTGTAATACTGAGTCTCGTCCTGTAATACTGAGTCTTGTCCTGTAATACTGAGTCTCGTTTTGTAATACTGAGTCTCGTCCTGTAATACTGAGTCTCGTCCTGTAATACTGAGTCTCGTCCTGTAATACTGAGTCTCGTCCTGTAATACTGAGTCTTGTCCTGTAATACTGAGTCTCGTCCTGTAATACTGAGTCTCGTCCTGTAATACTGAGACTGAGTCTCGTCCTGTAATACTGAGTCTCGTCCTGTAATACTGAGTCTCGTCCTGTAATACTGAGTCTTGTCCTGTAATACTGAGTCTTGTCCTGTAATACTGAGTCTCGTCTTGTAATACTGAGTCTCGTCCTGTAATACTGAGTCTTGTCCTGTAATACTGAGTCTTGTTTTGTAATACTGAGTCTTGTCCTGTAATACTGAGTCTTGTTTTGTAAGACTGAGTCTTGTCCTGTAATACTGAGTCTTGTCCTGTAATACTGAGTCTCGTCCTGTAATACTGAGTCTTGTTTTGTAATACTGAGTCTCGTCCTGTAATACTGAGTCTTGTCCTGTAATACTTAGTCTCGTCCTGTAATACTGAGTCTTGTCCTGTAATACTGAGTCTCGTCCTGTAATACTGAGTCTCGTCCTGTAATACTGAGTCTTGTCCTGTAATACTGAGTCTTGTTTTGTAATACTGAGTCTCGTCCTGTAATACTGAGTCTCGTCCTGTAATACTGAGTCTTGTCCTGTAATACTGAGTCTGGTTTTGTAATACTGAGTCTCGTCCTGTAATACTGAGTCTCGTCCTGTAATACTGAGTCTCGTCCTGTAATACTGAGTCTCGTCCTGTAATACTGAGTCTCGTCCTGTAATACTGAGTCTCGTCCTGTAATACTGAGTCTCGTTTTGTAATACTGAGTCTCGTCCTGTAATACTGAGTCTCGTCCTGTAATACTGAGTCTCGTCCTGTAATACTGAGTCTCGTCCTGTAATACTGAGTCTCGTCCTGTAATACTGAGTATTGTTCTGTTATATTCTCGTCCTGTAATACTGAGTCTCGTCCTGTAATACTGAGTCTCGTCCTGTAATACTGAGTATTGTCCTGTTATACTGAGTCTCGTCCTGTAATACTGAGTCTCGTCCTGTAATACTGAGTCTCGTCCTGTAATACTGAGTCTCGTCCTGTAATACTGAGTATTGTCCTGTTATACTGAGTCTCGTCCTGTAATACTGAGTCTCGTCCTGTAATACTGAGTCTCGTCCTGTAATACTGAGTCTCGTCCTGTAATACTGAGTCTTGTCCTGTAATACTGAGTCTCGTCCTGTAATACTGAGTCTCGTCCTGTAATACTGAGTCTCGTCCTGTAATACTGAGTCTTGTCCTGTAATACTGAGTCTCGTCCTGTAATACTGAGTCTCGTCCTGTAATACTGAGTCTTGTCCTGTAATACTGAGTCTCGTCTTGTAATACTGAGTCTCGTCCTGTAATACTGAGTCTCGTCCTGTAATACTGAGTCTCGTCCTGTAATACTGAGTCTCGTCCTGTAATACTGAGTCTCGTCCTGTAATACTGAGTCTTGTCCTGTAATACTGAGTCTTGTCCTGTAATACTGAGTCTTGTCCTGTAAGAGTATTGTCCTGTTATACCGAGTCTTGTCCTGTAAGAGTATTGTTCTGTAATACTGAGTCTCGTCCTGTAATACTGAGTCTCGTCCTGTAATACTGAGTCTCGTCCTGTAATACTGAGTCTTGTCCTGTAATACTGAATCTTGTCCTGTAATACTGAGTCTTGTCCTGTAATACTGAGTCTTGTCCTGTAAGAGTATTGTCCTGTTATACCGAGTCTTGTCCTGTAAGAGTATTGTTCTGTAATACTGAGTCTCGTCCTGTAATACTGAGTCTCGTCCTGTAATACTGAGTCTCGTCCTGTAATACTGAGTCTTGTCCTGTAATACTGAGTCTTGTCCTGTAATACTGAGTCTTGTCCTGTAAGAGTATTGTCCTGTTATACCGAGTCTTGTCCTGTAAGAGTCTTGTTCTGTAATACTAAGTCTTGTCCTGTAAGAGTCTCAGTGTCCTGTAATACTGAGTCTTGTCCTGTAAGAGTCTTGTCCTGTTATACCGAGTCTTGTCCTGTAAGAGTCTTGTTCTGTAATACTAAGTCTTGTCCTGTAAGAGTCTCAGTGTCCTGTAATACTGAGTCTTGTCCTGTAATACTGAGTCTTGTCCTGTAAGAGTATTGTCCTGTTATACCGAGTCTTGTCCTGTAAGAGTCTTGTTCTGTAATACTAAGTCTTGTCCTGTAAGAGTCTCAGTGTCCTGTAATACTGAGTCTTGTCCTGTAAGAGTATTGTCCTGTTATACCGAGTCTTGTCCTGTAAGAGTATTGTTCTGTAATACTAAGTCTTGTCCTGTAAGAGTCTCAGTGTCCTGTAATACTGAGTATTGTCCTGTAATACTGAGTCTCGTCCTGTAATACTGAGTCTCGTCCTGTAATACTGAGTCTTGTCCTGTAATACTGAGTCTCGTCCTGTAATACTGAGTCTCGTCCTGTAATACTGAGTCTTGTCCTGTAATACTGAGTCTTGTCCTGTAATACTGAGTCTTGTCCTGTAATACTGAGTCTTGTCCTGTAAGAGTATTGTCCTGTTATACCGAGTCTTGTCCTGTAAGAGTATTGTTCTGTAATACTGAGTCTCGTCCTGTAATACTGAGTCTCGTCCTGTAATACTGAGTCTCGTCCTGTAATACTGAGTCTTGTCCTGTAATACTGAGTCTTGTCCTGTAATACTGAGTCTTGTCCTGTAATACTGAGTCTTGTCCTGTAAGAGTATTGTCCTGTTATACCGAGTCTTGTCCTGTAAGAGTATTGTTCTGTAATACTGAGTCTCGTCCTGTAATACTGAGTCTCGTCCTGTAATACTGAGTCTCGTCCTGTAATACTGAGTCTCGTCCTGTAATACTGAGTCTTGTCCTGTAATACTGAGTCTTGTCCTGTAATACTGAGTCTTGTCCTGTAATACTGAGTCTTGTCCTGTAATACTGAGTCTTGTCCTGTAAGAGTATTGTCCTGTTATACCGAGTCTTGTCCTGTAAGAGTCTTGTTCTGTAATACTAAGTCTTGTCCTGTAAGAGTCTCAGTGTCCTGTAATACTGAGTCTTGTCCTGTAAGAGTCTTGTCCTGTTATACCGAGTCTTGTCCTGTAAGAGTCTTGTTCTGTAATACTAAGTCTTGTCCTGTAAGAGTCTCAGTGTCCTGTAATACTGAGTCTTGTCCTGTAATACTGAGTCTTGTCCTGTAAGAGTATTGTCCTGTTATACCGAGTCTTGTCCTGTAAGAGTCTTGTTCTGTAATACTAAGTCTTGTCCTGTAAGAGTCTCAGTGTCCTGTAATACTGAGTCTTGTCCTGTAAGAGTATTGTCCTGTTATACCGAGTCTTGTCCTGTAAGAGTATTGTTCTGTAATACTAAGTCTTGTCCTGTAAGAGTCTCAGTGTCCTGTAATACTGAGTATTGTCCTGTAATACTGAGTCTCGTCCTGTAATACTGAGTCTTGTCCTGTAATATCAATATGTGACATTACCTCGTCTGATTGATTTGTGAAAGGCAGACGCATAAAGTAAGCTGAAGCTTCACGCGTATATTGGAAGGTTTGAAGGGTCATTTCGTTTAGCAGACTCATCTGTAAAACAAACTGTAGCTAAATCGGTAATTTGTGTAGAATCTCTGGTAGTGAATGGCAAATGAATGTGCTACGAATAAATGCAAAAATGTCCTGGAAATTTTAGATAATATAGATGTATCTGATGCATTTCTACCTTGCTGGATCATGTTTTCAGGTGAGGGATTCAATGCATATTGTTTTGGTAAACGTGCTTTTCTTTCTTCTTCCCTGTGTTGCGCCTTTGTGCTTTTTCTGTCATGACAATATTTTATTCCCTTGTATGATTCTTGCTTTCGCTTCTTGCACGCTATCTCTGCATCTGTATTCATTATTACAAATGACCATTCGAAACCCGTAACCATAGATGGAATATACTCTATCCATTGTGTGATTTTCTTTGTGGGATGGCACGCATACGAGAAATATACTTGGTTTCTTCGGTAATTCTACAAATGATAATCCTTTTTTTATTTCTCGCATTTAAAATACACATTAGATATTTAGAACAGTATTTTATATTGATACCATTACACACATACGTATATTTGATACATTAGCTTCCATATACGAAAATAAACGTTGCTACAGTGTTTAAACCTAAGTCCATAATACTGCATAATACTGCAGACATTACTACAGTGTTTTATACGTAAGCGTGTATATATGACCTACGCCATAATATTGCAGACATTACTACAGTGTTTTATACGTAAGCGTGTATATATGACCTACGCCATAATATTGCAGACATTACTACAGTGTTTTATACGTAAGCGTGTATATATGACCTACGCCATAATATTGCAGACATTACTACAGTGTTTTATACGTAAGCGTGTATATATGACCTACGCCATAATATTGCAGACATTACTACAGTGTTTTATACGTAAGCGTGTATATATGACCTACGCCATAATATTGCAGACATTACTACAGTGTTTTATACGTAAGCGTGTATATATGACCTACGCCATAATATTGCAGACATTACTACAGTGTTTTATACGTAAGCGTGTATATATGACCTACGCCATAATATTGCAGACAGTACTACAGCGTTTTATACGTAAGCGTGTATATATGACCTACACCATAATATTGCAGACATTACTACAGCGCTTTATACGTAAGCGTGTATATATGACCTACGCCACATTATTGCAGACATTACATTTATACGTAAGCGTGTATATATATGACCTACGCCATAATATTGCAGACATTACTACAGCGTTTTATACGTAAGCGTGTATATATGACCTACACCATAATATTGCAGACATTACTACAGCGCTTTATACGTAAGCGTGTATATATGACCTACGCCACATTATTGCAGACATTACATTTATACGTAAGCGTGTATATATATGACCTACGCCATAATATTGCAGACATTACTACAGCGTTTTATACGTAAGCGTGTATATATGACCTACGCCATAATTTTGCAGACATTACTACAGCGTTTTATACGTAAGCGTGTATATATGACCTACGCCATAATATTGCAGACGCTGCTATAATTCTTTGGCAGAGTTTGGTAAGGTAAAGTTGCCAGTACATTAACGAAGCTACATTTAGCATTTTTAAATAATTTAAGGGTCATACCTCTGCTGTTTTTTGTCCGATGGGTCCCGATTTCAAACTCTTTCAAGATAAGGAAAGGCTCGACCAAACACAGTCGTATTTCAGTACAATGTAGTTACGTAAATCGACGACTCAATTTAATACTTAGGTCAAAGTACAAGTACTGTTAGTTAATAGTGCTGTATCGAAGTAAACTTACTAATTTGGAAGTAATCGGTAATTCAAAAATAGGTGGGGGCTAAGTTCCATTTAACGTCAGCGCGAGGAAATAGTTGAAAAAAGAACCAATATAGCTAGTTGATTACATGTGTTGAATGTTTATTTGGTTGTTTAGGCAGGCAGTGCGCTTTGCGTTTAGACGAATAACCGAAAAAGCAGAATGAATGAATCCTTCCGCATACCCTGCTTATTTTTATTATGGTAGGACTCATCTCACAGCCCTATGGTAGGCACAGACAATAAAACCATAAGAGCTATGATTTATCGCAGTTACCAGGCCGAAAACGAGAATAATATTCACCAAAAATGATGTCGGTCGATTGTTTACTTGCTACCAGATGAACCGGACCATACATGATTGTCATGTTTCAGCAATTACTTTTTTTACAGCAAAATGGATCACCTAAATACTGGTTTACTCTCAAATTTGAAAAGAAAAAAATCGGTTAATTGTGCAGTTGTCGTCGATGAATATATCTAGACAATCAGGAAGAATCGCATCAAAGCATATAATGATCTAATATAACATTATTATTTTACTAATTGTAAGCGAGAACTTAGGATTCTGATTTGTATCCGGCTTTAATATGCGATTAATTGGATATTCGTAATATCTAATTACATCTATACTTAAACGTTTCTTATTTAAAGGGAATGTAGCGACATAGCCAAACCATCTTTATTATTGAGAGTTCTGAAAATCTTGAATAAGGCAGTGGGAGCGCCAAGCCGCCGCGGAGGGATATTTACTTAAAAACGTCACGCGCAAAAAACGTAAACAAACTGCGTTTTGAGCAGATTTCAGGTTGGCGGTCAAAATGACACCGGTGATGTAAACTGTATTCATTTGACAATGTACAACGATGACACACATAAACAAATACATGAATTCGTTTGTTACAGAATGGATTTTAAGTTTTTACGTGTTTTGTCGATTATTTTTTATTAAAAATACGATTTCTAGGCTTTTACAAATTACCGAATGTTTCGAAAAAATATGTGAAATTTGAGCTTTTAATCAAATTGATAATTACAGTTTGTTCTTATAGCGAGAAAAAAGACAAAAGCAATAACGTCGAGAAAAAACCTTCCTCTACAGGCCTGTAAAATTTCATCAAAATTTGGAAAAAGTACTTTTTTCTACCCAAAAAAATGTTTCATGACCGTTCATAAAATTCCACACAGAAAAGTGAGACTCTCTTTAACCGCGTGCTTCATACAAAAACCTTTCAGAATCATATTGTTATCACTACAGTTAAAACATAATTTATACAAGTCATTTCCTTATAAAATAACCGTCATTTTCATGGTGTACTTTTAAAAATAAATTTAGGTCTATGTTGAGTTATTGTGGAAATTATTTCAGTCAACAAACATGCGAAAGAGAAAAATGTCAGCTGTTTATCGATCGACTTCAATTTTTTTATTTTGTACCTCGATTTTTATGAAGATTTTAACAGCGAGAAAAAAGACAAGAACATGAACGATGAGTTTAACCCTTCCTCTGGCAGTATGTAAATTTTCAAACAAATTTGAAAAAAGTACTTTTTTCTACCCAAAAAAACGTTTGGTCACTGTTTTACGCAAGCGTTTCGAACGTTGTTTTTGTGTAGTTTTGTTTACACGGCATGGAAATACGGCACGCAATACATCGGTCAGCTCTGTGCGATAAACTCTGAAATAACCTGATATATCGTAGTGAACAGACATTCGATAAGAGACAAAATATTTATGCTAAGATAATATATTTTAAAATCGATTTTTATTGAAAATATTGCGAAAAAATCAATACCTTTTCCCCCGAAGACCACATTCCAACACAGAATTGTGACGTCACAATGGTTGTAATAGTATAATCACAGTGTGAAAAGGTGTACGCGAACAATTTTTTAACTCTTCGAAAGGACGTGGGTTTTTATTGTGTTTTTTTGGTCGAAGAGCCCTTTAAAAAAAGTATCATTGGCTATTATCCTTTCAACCCATTCCCCCCACTCCCCACCACCCAGCACATTTTTTTTTTAAATGGACATAATTAGTCTAGAATGCGAATTATGATTTTCAATGTATTTTAAAGGCCATTTGGATTGCCGACGCAAATATAAATTGAACTAGGGCTTTATTGATTTGAACAGCGACCGCAGAGGGAAGTAAGATGGATGAATAGTCCCATTAGACATGCCATCACCTGGCAATATCTCCTCCATTCTTACGCAGAGCTACGCCAATGACATCTACCATATTTGATGAAACTCTATTAGTACCAATCAGTAATTTTTTTATTTTGTATCTCGATTTGTATGAAGATTTTAACAGCGAGAAAAAAGACAAGAACATGAACGATGAGTTTAATCCTTCCTCTGGCAGTATGTGAATTTTAAAGAGAATTTGAAGAAAGTACTTTTTTCTACCTCAAAAAACGTTTGGTCACTGTTTTACGCAAGCTCTGTGTGTGATAAATTCTGAAATTACCTGATATATTGTAGTGAACAGACAGTCGATAAGAGACAAAATATGTACGCAGACAATTAAAACGCGGACAATTTTTTAATTGTCCGTCGAAAGGACGTGTGTTTTTATTTATTTAAAAAAGTATCATTGGCTATTATCCTTTCGACCATCCACCCCCGCCCCACCCCCACCCAGCATATCTTTTTTAAATGGATAGAATTAATCTAAAATGCGAACTATGATTTTAAAGGCCATTTGGATTGTCGACGCAAATATAATATGAACTAGGGCTTTATTGATTTGAACAGCGACCGCAGAGGGAAGTAAGATGGGTGAATAGTCCCATTAGACATGCCATCAACAGGGCTCCAGCTCCTTAGGTTCAACTCCTTTTCCACTGTGTAACCGAGGCCTTTTTTTGAAAGTCTGTGAAATAGCATCCTTGAAACAATCTGTGTATTAAACCGTGCCAGCGCCTTTACATCTGAGATACCAAGAACACATGATTGGCAATCGACCACTTACATGTATGTGTACCCTGCTGCATCCCATCCCCTCCGCCCTCACCGCCACCACTTACACAGTTTAACTAATCTTAGTAGGGTTCGGGGTCCCTACCGCCCTCACTCCGTTTAACTTATCCTAGTTGGGTTCGGGGTCATGCTACCCGTATTATGTTTTTTTTTATTTTTACAATGCTCGTTCTGACGTATATTTCAGAGTTATAAAACGGTAGATAAAGGTAAGTACACACATGTACCTGAAAATCCCCCCCCCCCCCCCCCCCCCCCCCCCCCCCCCCCCCCCGACACACACCCCACAAACCCCACACCGCCAAAAACCTCCTCCATTGTTATTGCATTTTCGATTTCCGAGTTAGGGTCGGGCGTACCGTCTTTTATGAAACTATATTAGTACCAATCAGTAAGGGATGGGCAGAACCCTGCAGTCTATAGGGTAGATAGGCTAAACTTAGTATCCTTTTATAAAATTCGGATTCGGCCGGGTTAGCGATGACCAAGACACTTTCCCTTAGTCTCGTCCGTCGGATGGGGACGTAAACCGGGCGGTCCCGTGTATTGGTTTATCCTCCGAGCACGTTAAGGAATCTATTCGATAACAAGAGTAGGGCAGTTTCCGAGATTTCTATGTATTCCTTCCCCTCTCTCTGGGGCGGCTCTTAATAACCTATACTGTGTTGATGAGGCCGTTAAACAACATTCAATTCAATTAAAACGTTTATTGTCTCGTGGTCTAGCTTGTGTGTCGTCTCAACATGGGATAAATAAGAGCTATTAACATTGTATATTTACTTATATATATTAGGCAAAAAAAAACAAAACCGGTGTTTCCGGTGGCCCGACCGACTCTATTTTTAAACTTTTTATGAAAAAAATAAATATATATATTTGTTCTGAACAATGATTTATCACAATATATCGAGGTAAACTGACATCACAGAGAAACTTTCAGCTGTATCATCAACTTGAATGGGGTTTATGATATAAAATATCTTGCTCCGAAAAAAAAAGAAAAGAAAATGCCTACCTACCGACCCTATTTTTTTTAGAGCATGCAATAGGAAACACACCTATTTTTTTGTTTGGCCTTACTATATGTAACTTATAAATCGGTTACTGTGCAGCTTCTTCTATTTTTTAATTTTCTAACGTACTTAAAATTTTAAGATGGTCGCCAAAATGAAAAAAGCACGGAAAACAGCATCATGTATTATAATACACAAATCTGTCATGTGCTTTTGTCAGCAAGGACATTTATTATTCATGATTTATTTCTAAATGGATTCGAGGCGGTCTGGAAGACTATAGGCGTCTGTCTATTCAAATACGTAATGCGTTTCATTTTCATATTCAATGTACATAATATTATGCTCTAACCACAACTTTGCCAAAATCAAATTCATAGTTATTGAACATGTCATATAGCATTGAATAATTGCTAAGGAAGAACGTTACTACATATTTTCATAGAGTAAGACGAAAATGTGTGTTTCATGAACATAGGTAATAGAGGATCTTACATGAGAGCTGACAGAGCTTAAAGTGATCCCTAAGCGTCTGCCCATGTCCACTGGCACAGATATATATATTATAGGGAGGTAAAGTGTAGTTCAAATGTTGGATATACTCAGGTTTAATGAATTCACAAGTCATTCAACTGAAAAAGTGATCATTTGTTTAATAGGCATGTCAAACATATAATACATACTGGTAATGGCTGTGAGTGAAATATATAAATTATTGGAGCAATATTATCAACAGTTTAGTAATATAATAATAACTATTAGCTTTGCACTATTCTAGGTATTAAATATTAATGATTGCAAACATGTGAATTATGTAGAAAAACTAATGGGACGCTGCGAGTTGTTAGCTTTTCAGCAAATCAAGATTGATGTGTCCCTTTAAGGTCCATAATTAATATGTTAATAAAACAAGTTACAACCCTATGCTGTCATTGCTGTGTTTTTTTAAAGTTGTGTCACAGGTTTTGAACATAGTTCAGCATCAACATGTATTCTCCGTTATATGTACACGTAACAGTCAGTTCAATAAAACTGTTGCTTCAACGTCTCAAATGGAATGATGAGTGTTTTTTTATTGAGTATTAAATAAGCAAAACTACTTTTCACATCACTCTCATTGGCATGGATGACAGCGCTAAATGCATGTAGGAGGAAACCAGCATGCACATATCCTTGTGAAAAACATGAGTGTCAATTAGTGTTGAGAACAAGAACTGTAGATGTAGTTCAAGATAATCCATTCAATTTATTGTTCAATACTTGGATGCATTACAGTTGTATAAATGGCAGCATCTTGTCTGAAAAATAAAGAAAATGCAAACACTGAGTATTACAACTTAAATATCTGGTGTACATGAAATACTAAAACTTGATCACTTTTAATAATATGCAAAATATGTATTTTATATAGAACCTATACAGGCCAAATAAAAAAAAAAAATTAAACCTGTGTTTACATATCATTGTCAATAAAAGTGGGCAATTATGTTTATTTGGTGTCAAATATTTACTTATCATTTTTTTACTCCATGAATTATATTTAGACCACAAGATCATTAAATAAAGAAGAATCTGACAGGCTGCAAGCTTAAACATATTAAAACAGATTATATTATTTTTTTACCTCAGAATAACTGATTATTATTTTATTCCCAATAAAAGAGGAGTCATCAGTGTATTAAGGGAGTTTTCCTGGTTTAATACAGTAAACACAGACCTGTATATTTAATTAGTCAATATAAAATTTACTGAAAAAGATGACCAAATGTTGTTGTTTTTTAATACTGAGAACGTATGTATTGTTTAAGATCCTTTTCATGCTTTAATACTGTCTCTCAGTTCCACCTTTCAAGGTAAGGTTTCCAGGTGTTTTAACTAGATTTATCTAATTATTATTATTTTATTCTTTTTTTTGGCATTGATGTGAAATGCTTCCCCACAATACAAATAAGTTCTGCTTACAAACCTATATGAAATCCATCTTGTTTTTGTGAGCTCCTCCAACCTCACCTCATCCAACCAAGAGTCGCATTTCAGATCAGAATATATGTAAGATGCAGGCATCATGTCTGTGAGACTGATGTCTCCCTATGAAAAAGATAATGATACAGTGTATAAACGAAATTGCCAAATTTCATTTGGATCTGAACATTTCTGAACATTTTGCTGAAATTAAATAATAATTAGATAGATCTATGTATTCAATTCTTATTTCTATGTACTGTTACTTAGAAAATTTGCTTTTTTCCACAAAATTGGGAAGAGGCCTTTCCATTTTGGGGAAAAAAGACAAGCTTATTTCTCATTTTGGGAAAGATGTAATATTTTACCAATTAAGTAAATTTGACAATACTATGCTTTATTTATATTTTCAGCCAACAGTTATTATAATTACTGTTTCTCAGTCAGAACTGACTCCACAGACAAAAAACACATTAATGCTTTTTCTCAAATTCTGAGACACTGCTTTTTTTTGATTGGCAAATATTTCTGCCACAACTGGGGAAAAAACAGTCAAGTTCTCAACTGGGAAAGAGGCCTTTTAGAGGTGTCTCTGTTACATAAGGTAAAAAAGTCCTGTTCATGGTACACAGATCACTTTAGCAGAGTCAGTCACATAAAATAGAACTGGGATGTAGTGTATATTTTGTTTTTAATTGAAAACCAAGTGTTGCAGTATTTAGCATTTCATTGAACACATTTTAAGTAGGGTTTGTAGAGAAAATTTGGGGGAGGGACGTAGAAGAGAGGGGAAGGGGGTTGGGGATAGTGGTGGGAGCAGCAGGGCCTTTTTACCAGTTTTGGGGAAGGGGCCTTTTGCTCTTAATTGGGGATGGAAAACATAAATGGAGAATGAAATTTCCAAGCTAAGTTTAAAAATTGGGGAAGTCTGCATGCTTTTAAAAGAAATGAGAGTGGGGAATAGGCCTTTTACAGGCTTCTTCAAAGAAGGGTAAAAAGTCCATGGGGAGGGTATGCGTCAGCTGCCTGTGGGTAAATGTAGAGAAGGGGGTGGCAGGGATGTGGTTTAGGAATTGCTGTGTCAAATGGCCATGCAGCATATGTGGGGTTTAACACTGGCCATTACAGGCATACCATAAGATACCCCTTCACAGGGTTCAGGGCTGAGGGTCTCCCAGCAGTTTTGGGGAACAAGGGAACATATTTTTGGGGAACAATGCAAAACTTTTGGGGATCACCGGGTCGTATTGTCAGGGAACAAGGGAACATGGACCACCCATGGAAGGGCCTCATGTCTATGGCTACAGGTCTTGTTATACAAACAAGAATGATTCTGAGAGAGGAATCATATGAATAATTCAATGAAATCAACAACTGTCACGGCTGATCCAGTTATGTTTGCTATTTACACAGTTTGTCAACATTAACACCATCGATGTGCTTGGCAAATTTCAAGAAAACACTGCAAAAAGAGTTGTACATGTACACATTTGAACTCACGTTTTATTTGCCTGCAGAGTTCTAAGACAGTCAACTGTTTCCTTCATTACGTTAACCTGTGTATATTTCCAATTGTTTATCCCAGTGTGAACACCCTGCATCAGATATCGCTATCGAAACACAGTGGATTCCACGTTTACCAACGTGTAAACACATTCTACGTATTGATGACGTAATCCAAAACTGACATGTTACAAAAAGTGTTCACTCCTGTAAACTAGGTACGCGTAAAATTGATAACTGCGGTCTGAATCGACGTTTTTACAAAAAGAAAATGGCGGCGTTTTGTGATTTTTTTAATGAAATAGTCCGGCAAACACTAAAAAAATAATCCCTGTCGCGGAGAATCAAAATGATCAAAAAAGCTGAATAATTAGTTCCTGGCGTTCCCACTGAGGGTGAAAGAATTATCAAAATCGGATGATAAACAAAGAAGATATGATCATTTGAAGTTTCTGTTGAAACTGATGTGGAAGCCGCCATTTTGGGAGCTATGACATCACGGTTCTAAATGACCATATATGGAATATTTATAGATATGAAAATTTACTGATTTATAGGGCAAAAATGACAGCAACCGTATAAAAACATGTAATACTTAATGGCAATAATGCTTTATATGACCAGTAAAAAAATGCATTCATTTGCAACGATTTTCTTCGTTTTAAATGATATTTATCAACATTCCATATATGGTAATATGGAACTATGATGTCATAGTTCTAAAAATGGCGGCTCCCATATTCGTTTTAGAACAACCTTTAAATGGTCATATATTTTTGTTTATAATCCGATTTTGATAATTCTTTCACCTTTTTCCAAGTTTTTCAGAACTCTCAATAATAAAGCTTGTTTGGCTGTGTCGCTACATTCCCTTTAAGCATTACCATTATAAAATTATATTACAAAAAATCGCACTCACTGCCGTATATATCGTGTTCTAACATGACCTCGTATAATGTTATATATGCGTCTATTGGTGGGGATTGACTTCTCGATAGAAAATAAAGGCACACAAGGGTGCAATATGTTCAGCCTCTCCTTACGGTAATTACTAGACGGTATATTGATTGGTGTCCAAGTGGAAGCCAATACAAGCAGTTGTGTTGAGAAACGCCTTAACTTGCCATGTCCGATGTCGTTTAGGTTAAATTCGCCTAAATTCGTCATAAACGAAGCAAAACAGCCTGACGCAAAGACGGAACCAAAAATGTTGCTTTGATGTTATTAATTTAATTTAAACAGTATTTAAGTAGTAATAAATGGGATTGGACAGCAAGCAATGCCTATGTAAGGACCTCTTCCATATGATGTTACTGTCATCGAATATAATACATTGTATGCACATATTGCTTTGGCAGATCTGCTCCAACATTACGCCTCGTTGTGGTCATTTGCAATTCTGATTCTGAGGATACAATACCCCAGAGTGGCCGGGATCACGTATACATTCTTGAATACGGTCCGTATTTTCCCGTATATGTTGACTATACACTAAATGACACTTATATGTTGTAAGTACTCTAGTTACTTTGACTGTCATATATTTTAAATGGAAAGTGTACAATCTCATGCAAACTCATCAATGTATTTTTAACAGATTCATCAAATACAGTTGAAAATAAATGATCAATTGGATATACGGACTACATTCAGTCACCGTTTTAAAAACATTTTCGAAATTCGAGAAAAGTGAGATGAAAATAAATGTTTTATTTCCATTGAAATCGGGGTAATTATAAGTGTCGTCCAGGGCATATGGTAGCCATACAAGCGGACACGCCCGGTATACGCATCTATTTTTAGAAACTTGATTTCTCTTGACTTGATATTTGACACAGCTCTCCTATGTAAACCTGCTTTTTGAAGAAACAACTGAACGACACGACACAGTTTAATTACTGAGGGATAACCAGTATGTATACCCTCTTGGGCTGATAGTTTGACCATCAACACACACTATGTTAGTATGAGCCATTCCTAGAACAATGAATCAATTATATCCCGTTATCACATGTCAAGGTCATATAAAGAAATTACTTACTTACTTACTTAATATATCAACTAAGACATCGATAAAAGAGATGAAATGAAACGTCTAAACTGTATCCACTGACCTACATTTAGAGCCGTGCAGACACATTACATTACAACTTACAGACAGGAAGTCTTCGAGACATAACGCTCCAAGCCGATACCATTCTCAAGGTGAAAAGCGCATTTTTCCGGCTTTGGATTCAGCCCGAACCTCAATTTTACATACGAAATAACAATGATGTGAACATATAGTTTAGACAAGATGATGGCGAAAGACAAGAGAGATGTCAATCGGAAATGTAGCAGTCGACAGAGAATCTTCCAATCAATCGCTGTTAGTTATAGCATTCACAGACTAAACGAGCTTTTATAACGGCCATATACCATTAATCGATGCGAAGAACAGTGCGAATACCACAAAGAGGTCGTTCAAGACACGATCATACATCATAAATAAGGGCTCAAAATGCGCCTGGGGTGCTGACCTGATTGATAATGGCGGTACAATTCGTTATACAGAATATCACTACTTTAAAAATAAAGGACTTGCTTACTAAGGTACCTTTACTACGTTACCAAAGAGACAGGAAGGGAGGTTTGATTCTTAAGGTATTAAAGAATTAAGGACTTTTCTCTTTTCATGAGTTAATCTCGTTTCTGTTATTTTGGTTCTCCTTTTCAATTTTTGAAAGTTCATGACATTTGTTTTATTTCTTTTATTTTAGCTCTGTTTATAGCATTTGTCTCATTTCTTGTATTTTCCTTTTTGTTGTGTAATTGTCATCGACCATAATGATGTGTGCACGTATTGCTTAAACAGATCATTTACAACATTACGCCTCGTTGATTGGTCATTTGCAATTCTGATTCTTATGTTAAAGACTGAATATCCATGTGTGTCCGCGATCACCTTTGCATGCCATTACAGTCCAATATTCCCGTATAAGTTGAATATGCAAGGAGCCGTTTACGCCCGTATACTCACTCATGTTCCGGAGGTAGACATCTCATCAAAAGCATATACATGTACATATATGTATGACGATATAATATAATATAACATTGTTTTACTCATTGAAAGAAAGAACAAAGCAATGTAAGTTAATTATTTATATCAAACAACATTTGCTGTCATGTATTTGTATATATTTAAAAAATAACAATAATATAAACACAATTAAGAGTATTAAACAATTTACCGTTTTACGATCTAGAGTAGCTTCTACGATAACTCAAAACGTTCAGACTTAAATATATTCAGTACACAATGCTTACCGTTATGACATCGTCAGCGGATGGCAGTAACTGTTTTAACCATGGGTATATTCGCCTTCAGTTATTACCGTATTTGTATTATCTTCCCTTTGGTGACGCCATTTGAAGATAATGTATTCTTCTTTTTAAACTTGAAGACAAGTTGAATTGGAGTTTACAGCGCACAACTTAGATAGAATATATGGCGCCAACATGAATACACATTCAAAGTCCACCCTCAATTTACACCGAAATACAAATATGCAGAATGTACTTACAACCTTCTCACATGCAGAACTGTAGAGTTCTGGAAATTCTGTTATAGACACTCCAATCTTGCTGGAGCCACGATCAGTTTTGCCACCACAAATACCGCTGGACGATGATGAAGACCTTTTAATGAGCATGAAAATGCATGACAAAATGAACATGAATTCGGGGTGTGAGGTTGTATTGAGTTTAAATCTCTGTCTGGATAAACAGTGGCCCATTCTCGCCCAAGAAGCACACAGGGCTACCTTAAACGACAAAGGAAATATTGCGGAATATGTAAAACAGGAATTATGTAAACACGTCTTCTTACATATGGTTTAGTAGTTTAGAATCGAGCCAAACGTACGTAGTAGACAGCCTCGGAATATTCAAATAACGTAACACAGTCATTTTGTAATTGAATTAAGAAATAATAAATGCGTACCTGTATTTTATCGGTGAATAAAATACAGTTGGGAGTTCGGATGCGTAGTAATTAAATCACGAGTGCGTTAGTGTATTATTTCGATTCTAACACGACAATAACCCGATTGTTTACGCTATTGTTGGGGCACTATATTATCTCGGAGGTCAAGGTAATCAGGTTGCTATGTTTACAGGCTGTTCCATTGGGCGCCACCGTATGTAAATTCTGCGCGGAAAACACTAGTAGTCACGTGACAAACAATTAAGTCATTGCTTACGTAATATAGCTTGCGCTGTATGACGTCAAACGTTCTCAGCTTGTTCAAGATAATTATTAATGTTATGTGTACTGATGCATATGATGGGTTTATATCGGGTGTCTGTGTGCAAGGTTTGGGAGCATGGCAAGTTTGTTGTAATTAACATTTCATTACAATTACTGTTGAGTTTGTCTTCGTGACGTATATTTACCAAAATGTTTATTTACTTTCGTTCTGTGACGTTAACAGTTTAAAAAGTGACGTCATGTAACGTGGCGCTTCCTACGCGGGGAATTAATGGAACAGCCGTATTTTACCGTAAAATAACATACATTTGTGTATATGAAGGATATAGGATTATTATTGTTATTATAAATCTCCATAGATCTATTGAAGTATGTTATAGTAAAACTATCCAGATTTGTTTATTATATTAACTGCTATTAATTATATTATTATATGCTGCATGCTCTAAGGCCCATGACTGGAAAAATAAACGTATTCTATTCTAGTCTATTCTATGAAAGACTGCGCAGGTAGCGTTAGAATTAAATATATTGACCTTTACCCCGAATGTGTTAGTCTGATGATTCTTTCGATATAAAAATATATGACATAAACAATAATGTGCTTCATAAGTTTTCTGCAACCATATTTTTGAAAAAGGCGGGAGAATGCGATTTAAAGCAAATACCTTCAATTATAGAAATAACTGGAATAATTATATATTCTTGCTTGTAAATTGTCATTTAAGGTTATAGTATTTCGGTATGTCCATGTGTAAACGTAAAAATATGGAACGTGTATTTTTGTTGGTGCTATTTTTCGGTTTTCGCGATTTTAGCGGACATTAACATGAAATTCCGTGCTTAAAAATGTTCAAATTTATGAAACAATCTAGTTCAAAATATCAACTTGCAGGTATTGTTATGATTTTCTCTTCTATAAACATAAGTTTTAATGCTTTGTTATAAGAACAAAATTAAAAATATATTACTTAAGATCTTGGGGAAAACACACACATTTGCAAACAATGACAAATAACCCATACATTTTGACCAAAGATATCATTATATGGTGTGAGTATTCAGTAGCAATAACTATTCATCTTTTATCTTCCAAAATATGAATAAAATGCTTATTTTGATCGTTATAAATTATTACGTCGCGTAAAATACGAGCAAACTGTCCTATTGTCTGCCAATTTCATAAAATTGCGATAAAATTCACTTTAAATTCAACTTTTATATTTTTGTCTTACAATTAAACATACGATCATAAATTAAAAAACCGTTTTTAACAAATATCATAAGCATTTACTGGAATTATTTTGGTTTATGTAAAACTGTACAGCAATGGAAACATATAGGTTTATCATTTGAAAAAAGCATGCAACTTAATTAAAACGTTATTTAAAGCGAACTACGTTATTTAAAGCGAATGCGTGAAATCGGAAATTATTTTTAAATTCGTCAGCTCGAAATGACAGTATCGCATAATTAAATCACATATTTTTAATGACAGTCACTTCGGTTGAAGAAGTAATAATCTTAAACAAAAGTGTTACGTTATAAGTTGAACACCTCTTGTATCATTACAGCAATAAACGATGTTAACTAAAGTGAGTTATCGAAATAAAGGCGTTGTCATATATAGAACCAATTAGTTGTTGCCAATGCAGTACGCCTTTTTCTTTTCTTTTCTTTCTTTCAGAACTCTTATTTTCATTGCAGTATCCTATGTTCATAACCATGGTTAATACACCACCAAGCTGTGTACACCTTGTGTATGACAGAAGGTCTGCTAGATGCAGAGTAACTGCATATTAAAAAAACTCAACAAGCAGAAGTCCAAAGTGTATGTCATGAAACCGTTACACCTCATTTTAATAACTTGGAGCAGACCGTTTTTAGTCGTAGGATTGGGGGCAGAGGATGCCGAGAAACCTGATTCACAATACTGACACTTGGCACTTAAAATGCCAAAATATGCACCTTGTTTTTTTTGGCATGCATGCCAAGGCTCCGCTTGCTGCCAAAGTGTCCTTGCTTAAACCAGAGTATCCCGGTAATTGTTAAAAACTTACATACATTTTTTATTAACACTCTTTTTTTTTTTTCTTCTTTTTTTTACATCTTTATCTGTTGTTTTGATCATATACGATTTGCTAGCGGATCCAACTAAACCAAAAAAGGAAAGCTAAACCGCAAAACATCTTATTCGCAATAAGTACGAAAACGTGCAACATGTGCAACCTTTCATTTGATAGAATTCTCTAAGACACCAAATGTAACAAAGTGAAGAAGAAACATGAAAACGACACTCTCCATCTGTAGTGAGGTTCAGTGATCAATAGTAATGAGCCTCAATTAGTCAGTAGCATTAATTGATTGCCTCGCATGTGAAGAACACGAAGGAGTTCCTGAAATCATATGTTGTTACAAATGGAAATAACAACGAGGAAAATATAAAACATTAATCAGTGTGCTGTTGTACGGTGAAACAATTTAATTATGAACAACACCGTGCAGTTAAAACCTAATGAGTAATTTAACTATTGTTTTCGAATACAGGGTTAGTTTCATAAAGGAAATAAGAACATGTTATTTTGGTACCTGAACTGGATAAATTATGAAAAACTATTTTTGGAAACGCTGTCAGGCGCGTAGCTGCCTATACGCAGATATGCAGCTGCGTCCGAAAATGTTAACCTTGCGTATGTAGCTACGCGCCTGACTGTGGGAAAGTGACTAGCAAACATGTGTACACGAATGTGTGAGTGTGGTGATATTTAATAGATATACTACCTGTAGTAGCGTTTGTTCCAAAAAGGATGCGCATACGAAAATAAAATACAACAACAAAAAAAAAACATGGTATACTTTTGTTGATGTTTTTATCCTTTAACAGGACAACTATCGCGAACTCCACATGTTTGGCAAAGGTTCTAAAGATATGGAGCTGACATATGAATTGCATATGAATTTGTTTGTATGTTGTTTTACGTCCTTTTCAACACATGTTGGGTTATAGATTAAGGTCAATATTTTTTGTGATTGAGGCAGACCACCCACTTTTCCTGGGACCAGTACTGTACACCTCCCGCCATCCGTAAGAATCGACACTTCCTCACTTACAAGTCGAACTCTCAGTGGGAATTGAATCCGCAGCGGTGAGAGGCGAGCAGGTTTGCAACGCAACGTCGTTAACCCATCGGCCACGGAGACGCTATGAAAGTAACATATATGTAATACATTTTAATAAATACGGAAAAAGGGATCAATTGGAAGCAATTCCACCAAGCAGGCTCAAGAATGATATTAACGTGTAACAAAATATCAATGCTTTCAATTACAGTTTAATTTTTATTATCACTTCCTACAGCTTTATATCTTTCTAAGTTAGGTGTTTTTAGGCAAATACTATGTTTTTTACTGTTATGCATTTAGTTAAATTACAGTTTAAATCATCAAAGTTGCGATTATTAGAGAAACCTCCTACCTCATCATTTTAACATTGACGTCGTTATCTAACTCTATTATTTCTAAAGCCCATTCACAAACTTTTTCTTTTAAACTATTTCTTAAATTCTTAAGTTTTGACCTGTTTCAGATTTTCAAAGTCGGGTGATTTTTTCAAATTAAAAACTATTTCGTTTTGAAACACTTGCTTGTTATTGTTAAAGAAGGATATAATTAATAAGAAAGTAAGCATTTGTTTCTGGTAAGAACTTATTTCATAATTATGTAAACAATTTTGATAAAAATGATCATCACTTATAACTATGCTTATTTACAAATGTCTAGACAAATTCCACTATCGACAATTAAGACAATAACAAAGAAAAATGGCAAGTATGCGACACTACAAATATAAAAGGGTTAACAACAACAGAATTTCATTGGAACACTCGGTGGTAAAAAGGCAGCTTGTGGTGTAGACCAGGTCTTGAATTCACCAACCATTCTCGAGAATATTCTTAGTCTTAATCCCAAGTATGCAAATTTCAATTACAAATATTTCTAAAAGTTTAAAGGACAAACGTTCATGACAAGATACTATTTATAAATATGATAAAAACTAATAACTAATAATAAAATATGCAACTTCATATGATTGTTTTTCTTTGAAGGTCATGGGAATATTTGAGAACAGAATTTGAGTTCTTGAGTTCAAATCTAAGAATGGTTTGAAGAATGGTTGGTGAATTCCAGGCCATGGTTCTAAGGTACACATTAAAACGTGACAGTGTTAATAAAGAAATCCCCGCCAGGCTGTATCCTCTAGTAAACTAGGCAGCATTAAAGGGAAAATAGTTATAAAACAATGATGATCATGTATATATGAATATGAAAAGAAAACGCATAGAAAGAAGTCACAAAGCATGTACTCAATGACGTGACAGAATGCAGAGCAACAAGAGAACATAAAGTTTAGGGCATGCCAGTATATTATTAAAGACAACCTTTAAACGTTACTCCCCCCACTCCCCCCCCCCCCCCCCCCCCCACCCCCTTTCTTGATTAACGTAGATGTCACCAAAGTGTCCATAATATGTCGGGTCATCGCATAATCAAAGAGGAAAGAATAGAGGCGAAGTGTAAATAGACCAACCTTTAAATATACAGGGCTTTGCAAACTGAGAGCTTCACAACCTCTTTTAATAAACTCTCACACGTTTAATAAAGATTGTATGAAAGTGATCACGACCAAGGATATTACTAAGTTTATAAAGCACGTCACCATATAGACGTCAGATTATGATATTTCTTGTCGCAGAATAGTTCTTAAATTATTTTATGCTTATGTTTTAAAAGCAGATCAGGGTAACGATAATACAATTTTGTAGAGGTTTTATCGAAGTATATTGTATTGGAAATCCTGACAAAGTAGCTTCTTAGTTATACAAAGTTTAGGATAGTAAAGTCCTCAACCAGACTGCAAGATCTAGAAAACGAATAAGTTGAAAAACATATATCCCATAAGAGGGGATAATTAACAGAAGTCATCTCTCGTGTCATAGATTGAGTTTACTATTTCTCCAATAGAGATCTGTAAATAGAGAAAGCGACGGTATCGGAAATATTAGCTTGGTTGAGTTGAATGGCTTTAGTATATATACTATAATAAAGGGTTGTCAATGTTCAATATATTATACAGATACCGCGAGGTGTTATCAAAGGCTTTGATGATACCTGTCTGAGTATCTGGTAAAAGGCTAAACATGATATCTCTTTCATAGCAATACAAAAATAAATCTTTGACAAGACGTGCACAGTTCGAACCCATAAGGATTATAACAATTTGTCTATATCCCGATGAAAATAGTATCTGAGGGGAAACAAACTTTACAATCTTCTTGGCAAGTCAACATAGTGTAATTGTCCTTTTTGCCTTTCGTAAAAACGCTCTAATATTGTTATAGGCAAAACATGTAGTTTTATATTGGGATCACTTATCATCCGTCGTCTGTCCGGCGTTAACGTTTGATTTAAATGACTTCTTCTTTGAAACCGCTTGGTCAGTTTTAAACAAACTTCACATGGCTGATCCATAGGTCATGTTTTTCAAATGTGTTTAAATTGTGTGAACGCGATGTTACTATAAATGGTAGAAGCATTAAAATTATTTTTCTAAAGAACCACTGAACAGATTTCAACAAATAATTGCCAACCACAGAACTATCAAATTTGTTCAAATGAAGTCCCCTAGGAATGGCCGCGCCACTAAGTCCAGAGTTTGTATATAGAGAGTTTGCATGTCTACTTGGACATATAAGGACAACTAGCCTTCTCTGAACCTGCAAGGCACAACATATAAGCAGGGTACTGTTGTTCTAGATGTAACACGGTTTTGTGTTCCATATATCAACATATATGTATTCCGTATATCGATACAAATATAAATAAATCAATCAAAAATAAAGAAATGATATTAAGTATTACGAGAAAGGGAATACGTAAAGTGTTCCCTACTAAAGAGCCTTTCAAATGCGAAAACGAAAACAGGAGAGGGAACGTTCGTGGGAATCTTTAGTTCATGGCAAAATGTGTCCGGGCCTTTCACCGTTAAACCAGTGGTACTGGTAAACTTCGGAGTTACATATAATAAAGTATGAACTATGTGGTAGTTTCGCGTGATTGGTTAAGATGATGTTAGTCCAAAATGTTACCATACGCGATTTTATTGTACTTGCTATTGGTTGGCGTCCTAACTCGGAGTATAACGTATAAAGAGGGATACTTTTCCCGATTATTTGTTATTTAAGAAGGAAAACGGAATGAATACGTTCCAGTTTATCAAGGTTTTCAAAAACCCATATTTCACAAGCGTACGTTATAATTGGTAGAATTGTTTGGTCAAACAGTTTGAGCTGGAGGTCTATTGGTGAGCTTAAATTATAAATTATAGTATATAGTAAATGCAGCGCTTTATTGGCTTGCCTTGCAATATGCTTTCGCTAGCATTTAGGAAGCTTCCTGAGTTTGAAAAATACAATCCAGGATATTTATATTTACTGGGCTACCCCCAAGAGTAAAATGAAACTGTGCTTGTTTCTCGCGCATAATACAATTATTTTTGTTTTACTGTGATTTATTTTTAATTTCCACTATTGGCAATAGTCTTGAAAGTCATTAAGGAATTTTTGGAGGTCCTCGGCGGTATCGGTTAATATCAAGGTATCGTCTGCTTATAATAAGATACATATTCTTAAGATGTAAGTTATATTTTCGTCTGAGTGATCCATGGTTACTACCCGTTTTCCTTGGATAACAGGTAACTTTCAAGGTCGTTAAGAAATAATGAGAAGAGGACATGGAGAGGTTCTCCCTTTATCTCACACCAATTTCACTTAAGAAGAGTGGAGACTGCTGTCCGTTTGATGACACACATGATCTAATATTAGAATACATATTGCGCACAACTTGGAGAAATTTGCCGTTAATTCCGGAATTAATTAGTTTACGCCAAAGCCCTATTCTCCATACGGAATCAAAAGCTTGGAAGAAGTCAACGAAGCAAAACAGTTTTTGAATCGCCATATAACGCATGGCTGACTCATTGGAGTCGTATATAGTGTAATTTCTGATGTTGAAGTTTTTGGACGAGAAGCTTTACGCAGTTCGAGAATGTAGATCCTTTAACTGCCTCAAGTATAACTTAATTTGATAAGGAGACTGACATTATTCGGTATACGTCACGTATACCGAATTATTTAAATACTGATTGTGGATAATTGTAATTGTATACAGTATATACCTGTCTTTTTTGTAAATGTACTGAAATACTATGCGCATTAATACAGTTTTTGGACGAGGAGAAAGTAGTTCCTTTAACTGCCTCCAGTATAACTTAATTTGATAAGGTGACCGACATGAACGTTATGTATACTGAATAATATAACTACTGATTGTGAATAATTGTAATTGGATACAGTATTTTGTAAATATACTGAAATACTATGCGCATTAATATACGCATAAATATTTTATGAATGGAAAGTTCCAATAGCGTAGTTACCCGGATGTCGAACATCTCATTAATATTAATTCATTTCATTCGATAGTGCAGTAGAAACCCGATAATTATCCATTCATTCAGAATCATTAATTTGAAAATGTACAACCATTGACGGAAAATAAGCAATCAATTAACACATTTGCGCACGAATTTCTCTAAACGAGTTCAGTAGAATCTAGATCATATACGACGGTTGCTGTTTTAAAGACAAAGGGAAATGTTAAAAAAGCAAGCGTCGCAGATGATCAGAACTATTCAAAACAATTGCAGCAGACGATGGATTGAATATCTAAACTGACGATTTCTCGTCAAATACAGCAATTTTAAAAAAATAAGGTAAGAGTGATATTTATGTTTATTACTTGTTCCGTTGTTGAAATCATCTCAGATTGAATTGATTGACACTGGTACATTCGGGGAATCGCCACCAACAGCGGTGAATCTGTGCTTTATTTTGTTCACGGTGATGTATACCTGCTTGGAAATCGCGTTTTTCGAAGCATTTTGACTTGTCAAAGAAAAACGGTTTGATCGAATTGTTTTCGGTTTTCGGTTTCGAGAATTACATACATTTGCGATTCCAACCAGCCCAGATTTGTGGATAATTCTCGGAATTTGGCCAGTGAAATAATTGTTGAAAACAGTTAGGTATCAAAGGTTGAACAGAGAGAGCTTCATGCCTTGTCTCTAACTACGTTACTCTGGGACATTTTTCTGGAAAACTGAAATATGAATAACACGAAAAAAAAGTTGTTTTTTTTTTTAATATATATTTTTTAAATATTTGTTTTGTTCCCAACACCGATACAGCAGCCTATGCGTACCTGGAGTGTTTTGGGTATACGTACGGGGGAGGGTGTATGAGTGGGTGTCCCCCTCCTGCTGGTGGGGGTCCGGGGTCCGCACCCGTCCCCCGTGAAAAGTTTTGAAAAATTGAACCCAAAATAAATAGTTTTGAGCGACTTTGAAGCTATTCTAATTCTCCAGAGTCATTCTTTTTTCTTTCATTTATTGAATATTTACCGGGGTTGGACGGGTTGGTCTACCTTTTACCCTGCCCCAATTCGGCTTCACTTATTGCATTTTTTTTTGCATTTTTAGCTTTTTCATTTTTCCGACACCCAACTCTGAATTATACGCACGGGCGTATAGGAGTATGCCCAGGTACGCCCCAGGATACATTACATTTTAATATGCCACACCTGCAACATTTTAACATAGCCTTTAACCTGGCCAAGAAGACAGACACTGTTCAATCTTGGAGACTATCAGGACCTTCAGTCGTTTGATTTGTTTTGGGATCCTAACGTTTCGGTTAGGAACTGTAGAACAAATATGTGGTAGATTGTGGAATATATTTTCCGAAATCCGGCTTGATTTTCCGCTCTTAATGCAATATTCTTTTAAGAAGGAATTAAGTCTGTTATTAAGCACTGACGTGAATAATTTACCAAGGCAACTAAGAACTGTGATAGGACGGTAATTTTCTGGGCTAAGTGGTGAGACATTGTTTTTAAATATTGGAAAAAGAATGCCTTCAAGCCATGGTTCTGGTAGAATACCGGTGTCTAATATTTTGTTGAAAAGGGAACGGTATATTGGAAGCATTATATTTTTAGTCGTTTTGATGTACTCATTTATAATGAAATCACTACTATACAATAGCATGCTAATTAACTAATACTGACATCTGCACACTGTTAGGCAAGTATTAAACCATAAGTGAACTACTAACAATGAGATATTGAAAACTTGTATATTTTAAGCTGATAAAAGAGTTTATTGCACCTCGTACAAAATTCTAGGAATTTCATTGGATTAGAGCGGTCACATGGTGACCCTCTATTATTCTATAGTGGGTCAGTAGATTGCATAGAGGGTCACTAAAACAATATGGACTACAATTTTGATTCAAAGTTTAAATTATTTGCAAATAGTTCTTTAAATCGTTAATAACAAACATAATAAGTAAATTTAATAATGTTTTTAAACCGTACCGGTCGTGACGTCAGCGTCATGACGTCAAATTGCGCGAAGGTCTCAATGACGTTGACGCTCCATTATAATGGGTTAAATATCGGCGTTTGCCTTAAAAAAGGTGCTCGATGCAATAAATCAGTTATTGGGTTTGTTACTGACCCCCTACAGAAATACTCGGCTATCGCCTCGCCCCCTATAAATCTCACTGACCCCACATATTTCAGTAGGGGGTCAGTAACAAACCCAATAACTAATAATGTAAGGTGTGAAAGACATTCTGTAAACCTCTGTTACACACATTTATTATGTTTGAATTATAGCAAAACATATTCGGTTTCATATCGTATATCGCTATGAAATATGAATGACAGCACAGGCATTGAAAACAATGACCTTAAAAATCGATTTTACGTTTGGACTATTTTCCCCATCAATGAAGTCCCAATCTCGACCTAATAATCGCAAAGGAAAACGTTGCAATCAACCCAAGTTATGTTCCCTTATATGTATATGCTAATTGATCTAAGAGTAATTATTCATTATTGATGAATTTGGTAATCCGACAAAACAAATATCACAATTTTGAATATCTTCAAAAGTTAAACCTGATTTGACTATCCACTGAATTGTGTCGTCGTTCATTAGTATTGTTTGTTTTGAACCATAGTTCAATAATGTCAGCACTTGTATGTGTATTTTTATGTTTACATAACATTATATTAGTCCATAAATCCATGACATTTGAATGGTATGATGGAGTTTACCTATTCACACTCACTCGCAGTCTGTCTGCAGTCTAGGTTTTTCGTGTTCGCTCATTTACTTTCAACACTACCAGTCTGTTAAATAAATTGTAGTAGAGTGGCATTCAGACTACTGGAAGAAAAAAAGAAACAATTGTCATATCTGTCTGTATCTGTGGAATTACAGTGTTGAGACCAAGACTGGTATTTGACTACCAGTAACACTTGATTTTTCCAAGACTGATATTTGACTTCAGTAACACTAGATTTGTCCAAGACTGATATTCGACTACCAGTAACACTTGATTTGTCCAAGACTGGTATTTGACTACCAGTAACACTTGATTTGTCCAAGACTGATATTTGACTACCAGTAACACTTGAATTATCCAAGACTGGTATTTGGGTACCAGTAACTCTTAAACTATGGAGTGCTGAAAAGAAGGCGTCCACAGTGTAAACGCTGACTGTGCTCTCGTTAAGGTGATTACATTGCACAACCGTTTTTTTTTCTATGAACAAAGCCTTTCTGTATTGTATAGCATGAGATAGTATGCGGAATTCTTAGTGACTTTCTATGACGTTCAAAGTCTGTGTATATTTGAGCTTTTATGTGTCGTTTTGGTTAACGTTTGACTACATGCTCAGCGGTGTCTGAAGCCGGTACCATACTCCTCACTATCTTCAACAGGTAGGTGAGCCTGTTGAAATCCACCTTTGTTGGAGGTTAGAGAGTTTCAGATATTGTAGCATCTTGAAATCACAGCCTTCATCATTAGATGGATGATCGTTTTAGATGAAGTGTGTCGCCTGGAGTTTATCTTTTCAATGGTTTAAATGTCGTTGGCGAGATATGGGTCACATATAGATGAGTCATATTCAAGGGTGGAACGGAATAGAGAATGATATTCAGTTCCTTACATTCATGTGGGCATTTCTTTCAATTCCGTCCTAGAAAACTAAGTATTGGGTTTGCTTTTCGACATATATTGTTGATATGTATACCCCACTGTACCCTACTGAAGATCTTAAGAATTGGCTGCCCTCAGGTGGGGTATAGTTGGTACCTGTATGATGGAGAATTGGGCTGTTTAATTGACAGAAGTCGGACGATTGTTTATAATTCCGAGTGTATAATATGTCTTGGCTTTGAATTGCATGCCCCGTGTTGAAACTCTTGAAACTCACTTTTTCAGTTAGATAATATCGCTTTAAAGAGTTACATGCAGTTTGATACTTCTGATGATTCTGTAAAGTAAACAATTATCTGCGAAGAACCTTACCTGTGAGAAGACCCACTCTGGCAGATCATTATGTCCTGGACAGAGTAGTTTGTCCTTAGGTACACCAGAGTTCACTGTCAAACCCTCCAGTATTTTCCTTCGCAGATAATGTACATAGACCGATCTCTCAAAAAACAACCACTTGTTGTCCCTGCATACTGTAGCAATGTAGTGTGTCGTGAGGGACAGTGTCGACATCTTTAGAGAAATACATTATTTCTACATACACCTTTTTCCCCCGAAGGATTAAAGAAGATAATGTAGAGTGACACCTAATTGTGATTAAGTAGAAAAGTCTGATCGAAAGACATGGTTTATGCATACTAAAGGAAAAAAATAAACGCAACTCGGGAATTTCCGCTATATAATGTAATAATACTGCGCTCTTAATTCCACGTAATATTCCAAAGAAATCCCAAGATGTTTTGTATCATAATGGGTTGCAGCCAATTAGAGAAAGTAAACAAATGTGCTATTGTAGACGTTTTAATCACAGTACTTTGTTTCCCGAAATAAATGTTGAAGTTCAGGTGATAATGTCAGGGCTTTCTTTACAAACGCGTTTTTAAAGAAAGCCCTGACATTATCACCTGAACTTCAACATTTATTTCGGGAAACAAAGAAGCCCTGACATTATCACCTGAACTTCAACATTTATTTCTGGAAACAAAGTACTGTGTTTAAAACGTCTACAATAGCACATTTGTTTACTTTCTCTAAAATGCGTTTGTAACGAAAGCCCTGACATTATCACCTGAACTTCAACATTTATTTCGGGAAACCCCGTATTGATAATTATAATTTGTGGACTTGTGCCGATGTTTGTAGGGCGTTATCTTTGCTTCTCGATAACATCTTTATAAGATACGGTAAAACTGTTTACCGCCAGGTTGTTGGTATTCCTATGGGTACTAACTGTGCGCCACTTGTCGTAGATTTGTTTCTGTACTGCTATGAAAGAGATTTTATGTTGAGTTTGTCTCCTGCTAGCCAGAGTGAAGATATTGATGCGTTTAATAATATATCTTGGTATCTAGATGACATACTCAATATTGATAATCCGTTCTTTTCTCATATGGGTAATAACATTTATCCACCAGAGCTCACGTTGAATAAATCCAACAGTTCGGATGGCAGCATTCCTCAATCTTCATCTCCCGATTTCTAATCATTTCATACATGCTAAAATCTGGGATAAGAGAGATGACTTCAACTTTAACATCGTTAACTACCCACACCTTGATGGGGATGTACCTCGTGCTACATCACACGGTGTTTAAATCTCCCAGATCATTCGTTTTGATAGAGCTTGTAATGATGTCATAGACGTCAGTGATCGAAATCAAGTTATTACAAGTAAACTTCTTCAGCAGGGTTTTCTTTATCACATAGATCTTTTTCAAAATTCTACCGCCGCAACGAAAACCTAATGGAGAAGTACTTAAACTCTTCTGCGACTAGGAATATCACAACCCTTATTTTATGGAGATGTGGACCACTTTCTAAAATTAATCAGGAAGTTCGTCAGAAAAGGGTATGACCCTTTAGTATTACAACCCACTGAGTGTTTAGTGATTGCCCCTCTACAGTCAGTCACTACGCTTCACCTTTTCCTTGTGCGATGACTGGACAACCTCTTGGGACTCTATGATTGCACCTACTGAAACCCCCAACCAAGGGAGGTATGTGCATGAGCTTTCGTCCATCGGGTTTTCACGTAAAATCGATTCAAGCTAACATGTAGGCCTTATTGCCTACTGACTGTTCCAAGTCGGTAACCCTGTCTTCAACTTTTTTTGTTTATTTTGTCTTTTTCTTTGCATAATTAATTAAATATTGCTCCTTGTTTGCAATACAGTACGAACCTATGATGCCATTGCGATTGTACGCAGTGGGTTCTATAGGACCCTATATCTCATTTTTGAAGATTTGAGCCATTTCAGTACTGTATTTAATGTAAAGAGATTGCAAGATGTCACATCCTAAGTTTGCTCACCTGCTTGAGACAAACGCGTATTCTATCAATAATGAAACTATGAAGGGATACCATTTGGTGTGTTATGCTTTGCTTTAGTACTTTTTCCGAAAGGAAAAGTCTTATATAGCAATGTTACATTCGATTAACAGCAGCATATTATACATACATATTGCGGAAATTCCTGAATTGTGTTTATTCCTTTAGTAAAGTAATAATTCTGTGTTTGTTGAAGAGGTTCTTCGTGTGGCTACAAACAAAAGTGTGTTCAAGAATAAGTTTACATGCCAATGTAACTCATAATACACGTTTTACATGGCAATGTACTATTGTTTAGGAACTAGTCCCTCTCCGTGAATGTAGGGTTTATGGGTATGTATGTCACTATGTATGCCAGTACCATCCCACAGTAGTTGGAAACGTTTCTCTTCACCACGAATGTTAGAGTTTGTGGGTGAGGATAAATATGTATGTCAGTGGTTTACGTCTAAGATGTATAATGTTATATATGTCAGTAGTTTACCATCCCTCAGTGTTTGAGAAAAATGAATATGTTGATATACGGATTACGGGTTAGGATATATTAGGATATGTATGCCATTTGTTTGCCACCCCTCAGGGTCTGAGACACAACAAAAGTTAAAGATTACGGGTAAGGCTACGTTAGGTTATATGTGTCAGTGGTTTGTTTGGGAAATAATCCCTCTATACCGTATATGAGTCTTAGAGTTTAAGGGTTAGGATATGTTAATGTATATATACCATGGGTTTACCATCCCTCAGTGTTTGGTAAATATGTTCTCTACACCACGTATGTTACAGATTACGGAAATGGATATGTTAGTGTTAGAGTGTGTATTTTTGCCATCCTTCCATTTGTGCAACATAGTCCCTATACACCACGAATGCTAGATGTTTTTACCGGTATGTTATCTAGCCAAACAGTGCGCGTTTCTTACGTGTTCAATTACACAGTTCTACAGTACACTAATATATCGAAAGTATAAAGGTATAAGAGCCGAACAAGAAATGCAGCATTTACCGAGCATAGTCAACCAAAACCACTCAATAAAAACATGCACCAATGGCATGGATAAAAATACCAGCAACGTAGACGGCATAATAAATAAAAGGGTTGACAATATGGGTACTGCCTTGGGACGGTCAGTGACAACAAGACCGCTGGAGTGGGGTTGGGTTTGGGGTGGGTATACCAGGTTCTAGGGTGAACGAAAACCACAATCTTTAGTCATCCCAATGAAACGGGACAGTGTAAAGAAATTCCAACAAGGCTATATCATCTTACAAACTAGACAGCATTAGTATAGCAATGATCATGTATATATGAATCAACAAAAGCCTAGGAAGCCACAAAGCAAGTATCTAATGACTTAGACAAATAACAAAACAATAATAAGGCCTAGTAAAGACAACAGTAGATAAATAACAAAACAATAATAAGGCCTCGTAAATACAACAGTAGACAAATAACAAAACAATAATAAGGTCTCGTAAAGACAACAGTAGACAAATAACAACACAATAATAAGACCTAGTAAAGACAACTATTAAAGACAACAGTAGACAAATAACAAAACAATAATAAGGTCTAGTTAAGACAACTAGTAAAGACAACAGTAGACAAATAACAAAACAATAATAAGGTCTCGTAAAGACAACAGTAGACAAATAACAAAACAATAATAAGGCCTAGTTAAGACAACTAGTAAAGACAACAGTAGACAAATAACAAAACAATAATAAGGTATCGTAAAGACAACAGTAGATTAATAACAACACAATAATAAGGCCTAGTAAAGACAACTAGTAAAGACAACAGTAGACAAATAACAAAACAATAATAAGGCCTTGTTAAGACAACTAGTAAAGACAACAGTAGACAAATAACAAAACAATAATAAGGCCTAGTTAAGACAACAGTAGACAAATAACAAAACAATAATAAGGCCTCGTAAAGACAATAGTAGACAAATAACAAAACAATAATAAGGCCTCGTAAAGACAACAGTAGACAAATAACAAAACAATAATAAGGCATAGTAAAGACAACTAGTAAAGGCAACAGTAAACAAATAACAAAGCAATAATAAGGCCTAGTAAAGACAACAGTAGACAAATAACAAAACAATAATAAGGCCTCGTAAAGACAACAGTAGACAAATAATAAAACAATAATAAGGCCTCGTAAAGACAACAGTAGACAAATAACAAAACAATAATAAGGCATAGTAAAGACAACAGTAGACAAATAACAAAACAATAATAAGGCCTAGTAAAGACAACACTAGACAAATAACAAAACAATAATAAGGCCTAGTAAAGACAACAGTAGACAAATAACAAAACAATAATAAGGCATAGTAAAGCCAACAGTAGACAAATAACAAAACAATAATAAGGCCTAGTAAAGACAACAGTAGACAAATAACAAAACAATAATAAGGCCTAGTAAAGACAACAGTAGACAAATAACAAAACAATTATAAGGCCTAGTAAAGACAACAGTAGACAAATAACAAAACAATAATAAGGCATAGTAAAGACAACTAGTAAAGACAACAGTAGACAAATAACAAAACAATAATAAGGCCTCGTAAAGACAAATGTAGACAAATAACAACACAATAATAAGGCATAGTAAAGACAACTAGTAAAGACAACAGTAGACACATAACAAAACAATAGTAAGGCCTCGTAAAGACAACAGTAGACAAATAACAAAACAATAATAAGGCCTCGTAAAGACAACAGTAGACAACTAACAAAACAATAATAAGGCATAGTAAAGACAACTAGTAAAGACAACAGTAGACAAATAACAAAACAATAATAAGGCCTAGTAAAGACAACAGTAGACAAATAACAAAACAATAATAAGGCCTAGTAAAGACAACAGTAGACAAATAACAAAACAATAATAAGGCCTCGTAAAGACAACAGTAGACAAATAACAACACAATAATAAGGCATAGTAAAGACAACTAGTAAAGACAACAGTAGACAAATAACAAAACAATAATAAGGCCTAGTAAAGACAACAGTAGACAAATAACAAAACAATAATAAGGCCTAGTAAAGACAACAGTAGACAAATAACAAAACAATAATAAGGCCTCGTAAAGACAACAGTAGACAAATAACAACACAATAATAAGGCATAGTAAATACAACTAGTAAAGACAACAGTAGACAAATAACAAAACAATAATAAGGCCTAGTAAAGACAACAGTAGACAAATAACAAAACAATAATAATGCCTCGTAAAGACAACAGTAGACACATAACAAAACAATAATAAGGCCTAGTAAGACATACATTAAACGTTATCAGCCCGTTTAAGATTTAGATAAAGGTCATCATAGGGTCCACAATATATCGGGTCAACGCACAAACATAGTGGCGAACTAGTAGAATATGTATTTATTAAAAGCAGTGAATATGTATTTATTAAAGGCAGTATCTGTATTTTAATCGATATGAATATATTATGTTTTAGATTGGACGAGAACTATGTTCGGATAGATTAGACATCCAATTAGTCGAGAAGCTTTCTTTTAAAAATAACAATGTCGAATCGCAAATAACCACATAATGACAAGGTTTTTCCGATATAAAAATGTCGATATAACATGAGTTTTGGCATAATTAAGACGTTTTTAATTATAACGACAAAGAACTGACGTTTTACCGATATAAATATGTCAATATAACTATAGAAATTGACGATAATTCTACTTAATTAACATGAAATATAATGACATTAATTAGATATTAAGGAATATAAATATAATGGGGTCCATATATCGTTGCCATAAATCGGCGACTAGCTGTAAACTAATAAAATAAACAATAACTATCAGACATTAATAAGCTGCTTGCACTCTTAGCATGCAATGATCTATGCGATCAGTTTAAACCAGATCATGGTTTATTGCTCATCCGTTATTCCTTCATAGCTTAACATACATTTTAATTTTAAAGAAAGAACATAACATTTATATTGATTAAGCGGGCTAAGAGTTAAACCATTAACTTACAAACAGATAATAAACTGCAATGAGGTTATCCCATAGCTGACAACAGCTAGTATATACTTTATAGTGACCAACAGCTACCTACCAATTGTTCTCCGTTAACTTGCCATCAATGTATAAACACTGAAAAGTATCGTCTGTCAACCGACTTCCGACAACATGATACTTACTGCCAGCAGCAACTAGAAATTAACACATTGTAACTAACTTCTAACAGACTGCTAATAGCAAAGAGCAATTACAACTATAAATTGCAACTAAAAACAGGATGTAGAAAATGGTCCATTATATAGTCAGGCATGTAACAATTAGAAGCTATGCAACAGAAGGCAGGGGCGTAGCTGACCTGAAATGCATATATAGGCCCGACAAACTAGGGGGTCCGGAGACTTTTTATTTTTATTATTTTTAATTAGCTATGCAATGGTGCGTTTTGGCGTATATCTGACAGAGAACGTGTGTGGTATTTAAAGAAACATTTTTGGACAAATTTGAGAATTAAGATTTGACTTTAAAATAAAATAAACAAATGTTGACCCTTAATCCCCTCTGGCTTCAGTTATTATAGGATTTTTGAACTTTTTATTTTTTTCAATTTTCAAATTGATGTATAGGCCCGTGCCTATATGGCCTAATAGTAGCTACGCCGATGGAAGAATATTCAACTTTATTTTCAGATGTTTGTATAACACTAGACTATCAGTATAACACTATACTATCAGTATAACACTAGACTATCAGTATAACACTAGACTATCAGTATAGCACTAGACTATCAGTATAACACTAGACTATCAGTATAACACTAGACTATCAGTATAACACTAGACTATCAGTATAGCACTAGACTATCAGTATAACACTAGACTATCGGTATAACACTAGACTATCAGTATAACACTAGACTACAACACTAGACTATCAGTATAACACTAGAATATCAGTATAACACTAGACTATCAGTATAACACTAGACTATCAGTATAACACTAGACTAACAGTATAACACTAGACTATCAGTATAGCACTAGACTATCAGTATAACACTAGACTATCAGTATAACACTAGACTATCAGTAGAAGTTTTATTCAGTGTGAATACAAAAGTCGAGATAAAAGTCGAACGGGACATTTTATTATCGTAACCCTGATCTACTTTTAAAATATAAAAGTAAATTAAGAACTCTTCTGCGACCAGGACTATCACAACCGGACTTCTATGGTGATGTGATTTACAAGCTTCGTAAGATCCTTGGTCATAAACACTTTCATACAATCTTTATTAAACTTGTTAAACAGTTTATCAAAAGAGGTTATGACCCTATCATTTTGCAACGCACTGCATTTTACAAGCTTCGTAAGATCCTTGGTCATAAACACTTTCATACAATCTTTATTAAACTTGTTAAACAGTTTATCAAAAGAGGTTATGACCCATAATTTTGCAACGCACTACATTTTTAGTGTTTGACCCATTTACAGTTCGCCACTATGATTTCCTCTTTGATTGTGCGATGACCGGACAGATTGTGGACTCTAAGATGACGTCTACCTAAATCTTTATAGAACGGTAGAGTTGGATGTTTGTCTTTAATCTTGTCTTGTCGTACCCTTAATGGTTTGTTCTCTTGTTGCTCTGTCAAGTCATTGAGTTCTTATACTGTGGCTTTCTAGGCTTTTTTATATTATATATACATGACCGAGAGTGGAGTTTAAATCGTATATACGAGAACAATATGCTATAAATATTTTGTACCTTAGCCATTTATCCAACTACGCATGTGAAACTAAAGGTCATTGGGTACACCATGGTATAACTGCCAAATCTGTCATTATTATATATTAAAATATATCATAAGCAGGAACAGAGGAAACAGAGGAAACCCATTAGAGCTTTCGTACAAAAAGCAATAGAGCTTGCTTCTCACAGCTAGCGCCAATGTTGATAGATCGGCGAACTGTAGAACGATGTAATTACACACGTATGGAAATGTATGTTTGTCTAGATGTATATATTAATCGATTGTAACGCGACAGTACTCAACAATCCAATTTTGCAAAATTGATATACGGTATAATTACGTAGACGCTTTTTGATAAGGAAATACATAACGCAGAGCGTGGGTTCAAGAAGATATTTGTCGGAGCAGAGCCTTTGTACTCTGGTTGGAAATAATGTAATAGGCAAAAACAAGTACAGGCCCGCGTAATAATCAGATTAAATAACAAAAAAAATGCTTTTGACTGAAATAAAACAAAATGAAGTAATCCATAACAGAATTTCAACGTATTGGTTGTATACACACAAGTATTTTATTTCGAACATCTTAAAGGTTCTGAAGGCAATTTGGATTCCGTGTAATTACTAAGTTTGTTTATTGTCCTTTATTTACAATTTTAAAAACAAGCTTTTCCCAAGTTACTGCTGCGTAAATTAAGGTTTTAAGTAAACTGATACAAAAAGAAATTAACACCCTTGATTATATTTTATTTCGAAATTACATGAAGTTATTCAATTTTGCAATTATAATTGAATAAAAATGTACTCCGGCCGTTCACAAAACAACTGCTTGTAAAAGCTTTATAGCCCCATGTGAATCAATGTCTATCATCGGGGTTATGAAACAACATCTCGTCGAGTTTTCTAGATAAAACGTTTTTATAAACATGTTTGAACATGAGAAACAGTTGGTGCAATCCCATCTATTATATACAATTGGCGCATTTTGTGATGACGATTCGAAAAAGTTTCAATTCGCATTCAGTGCCTTTAATTGCATGATTGTATTTGCATTTAATGGAATTGGTTTGTTTTGTTATATGCTCCTTTCTACCGGATATATTATTATTTACATTGCCGTGTTTGTTATATTCGCCGTACTTTTAAAGAATGCACTCCGGATTTCATAGAACCCGTTGAGACTTGCTTCAGTTCTTCTGTTCAACAGGAGTTTTAATCGAAATCTTATTTATAAACACATGCCCGCAATGTAAACCAATTTGCATATATATGATGCATTCGTTTATTATGCTGTCTTTGTTCGTGCATTTCCTGTGATTTCCGGTGCGATAAACGTCTTTTCCTCTTCTGCTGCTCGATCGGATATAATAGTTATTGATGTTTGAATAATATATCCTACTTTACTAGCCTTCATGGATTCTTTTTATGAATAAGCGTTTGGGTTTCGATATGTATTATTTGCTAAATCCTTGAGAATATTCACCTGCGCCGTGTTTCTAAACATGTACCAGTGGAGAGTGGACTATGAACATAGAGATTTACATTTAATAGGATGTACTTTTATTTACATTGTTTTGTTACTTTGGGCGCTGAAGATAGGAAAATAGCGAGGCTGTGTAGATATAACATCGATTTAAAGTTGCCAGGCCAGGTTTTGTTTCATGAACATGTTTATGTTTATTTAAATCGAAATCAATACACAACAATAGATATTTAAAATTCACACATTGCAATATCTGTGAAAAGCGAGAATAATCTTTTATTTGAAGACGTAGAAAACTTTGAACAGGTAAATTAATCCACAGGTAAACGTATTTATCAATTATCTGGCAATAGTTATGCAGCTATACAGTTCAGATATACCCCAACTCCCCGTGCAGTCACGCAAAGGTAAAAGTATTATCTACGTCATGCAAATAATACTTATTTTTACATACAACTTAGTAGAGGGTTTAAATTTATGTTTCTCTCCGGGACTATCAAGAAATGTTCATATGATGTTTAAGAGTTAAATTTGTTAATTGATAATACTACAAAAAGGGTGACCATTCGTCTTTAAGCTATCCAGTAGGCCGTTCGCCAACACCACTCTTTTTGTCATAATTTTGATCCGGCATCATCAAAATAAACTGACCAATCAGTGACCAGAAATCTGACAGACCTCTCACTTCCGGTAGATGATAAACTCGGTCTTTTTCCTTGCTGTTCAACCAAGTTTACTGTTAAAATTAAGGTATTTACAGTCTGACTTTTTTAAAACCCTGCATATTTCACGCACAGTTATGCAATTTGATTCAATATATGTACCTTTCAAAATTGAATCTTTAAAAGTATTGTCTTTTTTACTCGGCCAAAGAATTTTTATTTTACAATAGAACTTAAGGATAAAAACCGAGTAACACAAAATGTTATCACCTAGTGAAAACAAAGTAAAATCTCAACATTTTGGCAATGAAAAATTATGAATTGTTCTGTTCGTTGACTATTTAATTTTCTCATTTGCTAAAGCGTGTGGTAGAGTTTGTAACTATGCTTCCATTGAGTGTGGGCTCAATAGTTTGGTAGAGCGAGTAGCTATGGTGCCATTGAGTGTGGGTTCAGTAGTTTGGTAGAGTGCGTAGCTATGGTGCCATTGAGTGTGGGTTCAGTAGTTTGGTAGAGTGCGTAGCTGTGGTGCCATTGAGTGTGGGTTCAGTAGTTTGGTAAAGTGCGTAGCTATGGTGCCACTGAGTGTGGGTTCAGTAGTTTGGTAGAGTGCGTAGCAATGGTGCCACTGAGTGTGGGTTCAGTAGTTTTGTAGAGTGCGTAGCTATGGTGCCACTGAGTGTGGGTTCAGTCGTTTGGTAGAGTGCGTAGCTATGGTGCCATTGAGTCTGGGTTCAGTAGTTTGGTAGAGTGCGTAGCTGTGGTGCCATTGAGTGTGGGTTCAGTAGTTTGGTAGAGTGCGTAGCTATGGTGCCATTGAGTGTGGGTTCAGTAGTTTGGTAGAGTGCGTAGCTATGATGCCATTGAGTCTGGGTTCAGTAGTTTATACAGGACCACCTTTCTTCTTTATCTATTAAATTATGCAACATTTAAAATTTTACAAAGGAAAAATGTACCTCTTGAATTGACTTTCCAAACGATCTCCTTTGGTATTCGTAAAGATAAATCTTATTCGATCGTTTTAAACTGTGTTTTAATAATTGCAAATTATTTCGTTTTTAAGAATAAGCCTGCAGAAACGATTTCCTATCTGTATACTTTTCATCTCATATATAACACAAACTGAAAATATAGAACGTATTATTGCCAGTTATAAGGACAAACTTGCATACCATTTAAAAATAAAAGCGTGTTCCATGGAACACTTAGGTCGCCTGCCGGGTGCTTATTTCAGCAAATGCATTAAAGTTTGAAGACATAGAGTGCAACCCTTCATGAATTATGGAGCAGTTATTTAGAGTTACTATTGGGATCACTCCGTCGTCCGTCGTTCGTCCGTCTTCGTCGTCGTTAACTTTTGCTTCAAACGACCTCCTCAGAAACCGTTTGGCCAATTTTGATCAAACTTCGCAAGGATGATCCTTAGATGAATGCTTTTTAGATTTGTTAAAATTAGGTCAGCGCGACATCCAAGGTGGCGGCCATTACCATATATTGTTGAAACCTTAAAAAAAATCTTCTCAAAAACCGCTGGACAGCTTTTGACAGTTTTTCTTTGAAAATGATATCCAATGCCTAGGCTATCTTTTTTTTTTCAAATGAAGTCCCAGGGTAAAAAATGGTTGTGCCACATGTTTTATATAGACTTCTATAGGGAAAAATTAAAAAAATATTCTTCTCTGAAACTGCAAGAGTCAGATGTTTAATATTTTGCATTTGATATAAGTTCATGGTTTTCTACCAATTTTGTTCAAATGATGACCCTGACGTCACATCTGGCCCCACCCCAGGGGGCACATGTTTTATGTAGACTTCTATAGGGAAATATGTAAAACATTTCTTCTCTGAAAATACAAGAGCTAGAGGTTTAATATTTTGCATTTACTATAAGCCCATGGTCCTCTACCAAGATTGTTCAAATGGTGACCCGTTACATTTGGCCCGCCCCAGTGGTCACATGTTTTATATAGACTTGTATAGGGAAATAATTAAACAAATCTTATTTCTTCTCTGAAACTACAAGGTTTAATGTTTTGCGTTTGCTATAGGCTTATGGTCCTCTGCCAAGTTTGTTCAAATTTGGCCCCACCCCTGGGGTAACATGTTTTACATAGACTTATAGAAGTATAATCTTTTAAAAGTCGTCTTCCCAGAAACAGCTTTGTCAATGTTGACCAAACTTCACATGGATGATCCTTAGTTGAAATTGTCAAATTTGTTAAAATAAGTTAAACCTGACATCCAAGATGGCTACCATAGAAACATCTTTGAATTACTTCTTGTATACTGGGAAGCTAGGGCCGTGGGTTCAAATCCAACTGCAGGTAAACGTTTTTTTTTATTCATCATTTTTATGATTGTTTCTTGTTTGGATGCGTTGTTTCTTTTGTTATTTTTCTAAAGTTTGTATATAAAGATTATTCATGCTTTACATAGACTTATATAGTGAAAACTTAAAAACTCGTCTGTCTTTTAAAATGTTAGCATGGAGTTGTGGGTTTAAATTTCGGTTGAGGGTGTTGTTGTGTTTTGCCCTTGTAAAAAGGTATTGAAAGGAATTTAATGATTGTTTTATTTCAGCTTGTAGAGCATCCACGGGCCCTCTTGTTCTCTTGTTCTTTATTATTATTAATGATCGCTAACCCCTGGTCTATCAACTTTGCTCATTTGAAGTCTCTGGAATCAAAGATGGCTGCATCCACTGGGTCCAAAATTTGTATGTAGAAATTGTGCATGTTTTTACATAGACTTACAAAACGAAAGACTTAAAAAAAATTCAATCAGCATTTGCGAGAGGACAATTTTTTCATCATTGCAAAGGTCCTCAGGTGATCGATTCAGGGCCATCTTGGCCCTCTTGTTTTTAAAGTGTTAAAGTTGATGAAAAGAGGCATACATCTGCATTGGATAATTGATAAGGAAGAACTGTAAAAAATGTTTCATGACCAGAGGTCAATATTTTGCCAAGTTATGAGCTAGGTTAGGTTGCAGGTTAAAGTTTGATGAAAAGGGAACCTGCCAAAACGAAAGTCTGAAATATTGGACCTATGTGTGTAAAGTTGCATGAACATAGGTCAAATACTTTTCAAGTTATGACAAGTTATGAGCTTGGTTAGGCGGTAGGTTAAAGTTTTATGAAAAGGGTTATAACTCTGACGAAATGAAAGTAAGACAAGTTTCATGAGCATAGGTCAAATACTTCTTAATTTATGGCCAGTTATGAGCCTGGTTAGGTTGCAAGTTAACGTTTAATGAAAGTGGGTATAACTCTGTCAAAATGAAAGTCAGAGTTATTGGACATGTGTAACAGCATTCCAATGTTAAGGTGATTGTTTGATTGAATTGGATTTTATAGTCGCACCAACAGCTAAGGTCATATGGCGACTTTCCAGCTTCCATTGGTGGAGGAAGACCCCAGGTGCCCCTCCGGGCAATTTTCGTGCACGGGCGGGCACCTGGGTAGAACCAACGACGTTCCGCAAGCCAGCTGGATAGCTTCCTCACATAAAGATTCCTAGGCCCCTGAGGGATCGAACCTACAGCGGTGAGGGGCAAGTGATTTCAAGTCAGAGACGTTAACCACTCGGCCACGGACGCCCCTAATGTTAAGGTGAAGATGTGTGTGAAGTTTCATAAACATATGTTAAATACTTTGTAAGTTATGACCAAGGTTAGGTTGCAGGTTAAAGTGTGACGGACGATGGACGACGACAGACGACGGACAAGGTGATCCCTAAGCTACACAGGCGACACAAAAAGGGAAATATTAAGTTTAGATATGTATACAGACAGTTGACAAAGAGTATTCGGTAATTTATTTTCCAACTTTCCTTTTTTGACAAAAAAATCCATACCACTTTTTCTCTTCTTATTGACTAGTGTCTTGTTAAATGGTTTCCTCTCTTTTTCCACGTCCGTTTTCTAATACTTTATACTCCTCTTCCTTTGAAAATAACTTATTTCTTGGATTGCATACATGTGAAACGATACTTTGGTACCAATAGTTAAAGATTAAATGTATCACATTGATGTATATGATACTTATGTAATGTAAGAAACCATCTATTGTTGTGCATATATGTACTATAAGATGTTTTTGCCACGGAATAAAGAAAATCGTGCAAAGAAGGAAGGATATACATTTTTTTTTTGTAGAAATTTTACAGATACAAACGAAAGAAAAGGAAAATAAGTCTTCTTTTAAGGGGATAAAACAGCCAAAATGTCTTCCAATAAGCAAGTTGTATATGAAAAATAATTGAAATCCGCAAATATTTATTCGTTTTTCTTTCTGGGAGTAAGAATTAAAAATGGAATTCCTGATTTTTTGCTGTTCAACAATTTTTTAATTATATATATATATATCAACTGAAACGGCGAGCTTAAATAAATATATCCATCCGCTCGATTAGATTAAACACACCGTTCAATATACTTAACACTTTACATGCCCGCCTTTTACGGAGAACCAGAACTGTGGTCAAGGGGGAATAATGCATGGTCTTTTAAAAAGTGTTTATGCTTGGAAGTGGTGTAGTGCAACTATAAAGAAATATAGGGAGAAACAAACAGTACAATCTCAGAGCATTTTTTCTCCAAATTGGGCCATGAATTTTAATTTGCAAAAATTCACTGCACTTAACGTTGGAAGTGGTTAAAAAAACAGCACGATTTTCGCTATTTAAGTGAACATTTTTATTAAAGGAAAACTTGCATTAAAATGTATCTTTTTAGGTATCGATCAATTTAGGTATCGATCAATTTAGGTATCAATTTAGGTATCGATCAATTTAGGTATCGATCAATTTAGGTATCTATCAATTTTTTTTTTAAATTGAGAATTTTGTTCGCATACGCACTACTAAAAGTCAGTTACTTTTATATAAAACAAAAACAGCTATAACACATTTGTTTAGAATGAGTGTACGGACATAACTGAAAGTCAGTGAAGGGATAAATAACTTAAAATAGTCTTCGCAAGAATTTGACCAGTCAATGATCAATCAATTGATACACCTCCAAAATTGGGTATGTGACAACATCTGTATTAAAATATTATTGTATTAAAAGCATAATTTTAAGTGATCAGATATTTTTTACATTATTTTTTCTTTTGGTTTTGTCGGATTTCAAAATACCAATTTGGATTCCTGTATAGATTTAAATTGTGGCCAAACATTTAGTTTTTTCGTAAGGGTACCACTGTAAAAATAAAATATAGCTTAATTAACAATGTACTTATGTGATAAACAGTTTTATCAAAAGTATGTAGTTTACAGTACTAGTTGTCCTTAGTCTCGGCCAGCTAGACCGTATCATGCATATGTACGGTGTTCCGTTAGGGCCATCGTACCATCGCGCATCGACCTTTACAAGTCGATGCGCGATAGTACGATGGTACGATGGCGATGGAGCGATGGTACGATGGCGATGGTACGATGGCGCGATGGTACGATGGCGATGGTACGATGGTACGATGGCGATGACGCGATGGACCATCGCGTCATCGCCATCGTACCATCGCACCATCGCCATCGTACCATCGTACCATCGCGCATCGACTTTAAACGCGATGGTACGATGGTACGATGGTAAGATGGTCCATCGTACCATCGCGCATCGACCTTTTACAAGTCGATGCGCGATGATACGATGGTACGATGGCGATGGTACGATGGTACGATGGCGATGGCACGATGGACCATCGCGTCATCGCCATCGTACCATCGTGACATCGCCATCGTACCATCGTGCCATCGCACCATCGCAGTCGATGTGCGATGTTGCATCGCTCCCTACTCCATCGTACCATCGCTCCATCGCCTTCCGTTTAGATATGCGCACATCAAAGTAAAACAAAAATGGAAGACATCATTACCGTATATCATGGATGCAAAGATTCGACAATACTTTTTTTAAATCTGTCCCTTCATTTAGGCTCAGCAAAACATGAATTTCTCGGTAAGAAACATTTCCAAAACTTATTGTCGAATCTTTGCATCTATGATGTCCTCCATTTTTGTTTTGTTTTGATGTGCGCATGTCTAAACGGAAGGCGATGGAGCGATGGTACGATGCAGCAGGAGGCGATGCAACATCGCACATCGACTGCGATGGTGCGATGGCACGATGGTACGATGGCGATGTCACGATGGTACGATGGCGATGACGCGATGGTCCATCGTGCCATCGCCATCGTACCATCGTACCATCGCCATCGTACCATCGTACCATCGCGCATCGACTTGTAAAAGGTCGATGCGCGATGGTACGATGGACCATCTTACCATCGTACCATCGTACCATCGCGTTTAAAGTCGATGCGCGATGGTACGATGGTACGATGGCGATGGTGCGATGGTACGATGGCGATGACACGATGGTCCATCGCGTCATCGCCATCGTACCATCGTACCATCGCCATCGTACCATCGCGTCATCGTACCATCGCCATCGTACCATCGCTCCATCGCCATCGTACCATCGTACTATCGCGCATCGACTTGTAAAGGTCGATGCGCGATGGTACGATGGCCCTAACGGAACACCGTACATATGTCTTACTTGCAGATATCGGTCTGGGCAGATTAGGTCAATTAAAGCGCCCACTAGCGACTAGCACAATTTATTCGCGCGTTTTTTTCACGCTCATAAAGTCGACGTTTACGTGACGTCATGTTGTAGAAACAAGTACAACGTCAATTATTGATGCAGCAGTTAAACTGTTCAACGTCACTTGCAGATTCTCATAAGTTAAAAATAAAAAAATATTATTAAATTAACTTAAGAATATGTTTTTTGAAAGTCTCGTTAAATCTCTAAAAATCTCACCAAAATCGCCCAAAACGAGAGGGCGATTTTAAACGTCCTATTTTCCCCAGGCCCTGGTTCTGGATCCGTGTAGCATAGCGTAACGAAGAAATCAGAAGCGGGCCGGGTGACCGAGGCTATAGTTGTCCTGTGAAGTTTTGTTAAAATCCCTATACAGAAGCTAAAGTTACTGACCGGAAACCTTTTTTTTTTATCTATAGTATTATAGTAACAATGATTTTTACTTTTGATCAAATGCCATGAATAACAACCTCGAGCTTCCCGTAAATGAGCTGTACCTTGTGGTGAAGTTCCCTTAAAATCCCTTAAGGGGAAAATTAATTTACTGGATGGAAATCAATGTTCTAGTTACAGTAGCAGTGACACTGACTTTATTCAAATGAACCAAATACATATTATATCCCTAGGTTCATTTCTATGGGACGCACTTTGAAAAGTTTCATTAATATGTATTAAGGGAAAGTAAATTTATTGCAAAAAAAAATACCACAACATATTTTTTACACTCACCACAATCTTATGAAATGGTGTACACACACCAACCTCATGAAATATATCCGCAAAACATTTTCGATGAATTGTCAACACTGCAAAAAAAACTGTTACGAACAGCCCAGTGACCTACTACGGTAAAATACCGCAACACTTACAATTGTAATCCGTACTTACCCTTCGCCACGAACTTACCCACGATATTTTCAACAATTGGTTTAAAATGCCCACTGAAAATAACGCTTGCCTAATGTCCGGCAAAAAAAGGCTGTGTTAACATTTTACAATAGCAAATCACAATTTCTGCGCATGCGCGTCGGAAACTAAACCGGAAATCAATCAAATATGAGCTTATTAGTCTTGATCATCTTCGAAGCTTGATTGTAAATAAAAACGTCTTGACTTGTGTGCAGAAAAAAAAAAGAAACCGGAAACACGAGTCTGTAATTAATATTTGTTTATTATAGTATTTTTAACCATCCACATTTAGTTCGTCGATAATATAATGACGAAGTTTCCCTCTTTGTTTATTTACTAATTTAGTGTTTTTCTGCCTATCTGGTGTCTTTCTGCCGTTCTGTATATCTTCGATAGAAGGTGCATCTGTATCAGAAAATCAGAAACGATACCAGAATCTCGGAAAACTTCAAACTTTTTTGGAAGAACTCCTCGAGACCTTTGTCTTGAAACAACCAAGCGTCGCAGATGATCTAGACTATGAGCTTATACTAAAGAACGAACATGACCGATCATTATCTTCATAAGATGTTGAAACACAGCACAAAACAATTGCTATCTATCCGAGTTACTTCTGTACTTCTCTTGAGAGCGAAGATCTATAATCAACATTGCACTATGTGACCCCGTAAGCGTTAGGTCCAATGATAAGGACCGAAGTCTTCCAAAACCATGGTAAAAACGGCAATCGGAATACCTCGCCTATTAGTCTGGAACCTAGCCTCGGTCAGCCGGCCCGCTTTTGATTTCTTCATTACGCTTTGCTACACGGATCCAGAACCAGGGCCTGGGGGAAAATAGGACGTTTAAAATCGCCCTCTCGTTTTGGGCGATTTTGATGAGATTTTTAGAGATTCAACGAGACTTTCAAAAAGCATATTTTTAAGTTAATTTAATAATATTTTCTTATATTTAACTTATGAAAAGCAGCAATAGACGTTAAACAGTTTAACTGCTGCATCAACAATTGACGTTGTACTTGTTGTTACAACATGACGTCACGTCAACGACTTTATGAGCGTGAAAAAAACGCGCGAATAGATTGTGCTAGTCGCTAGTGGGCGCTTTAATTGACCTAATCTGCCCAGACCGATATCTGCAAGTAAGACATATGCATGATACTGTCTAGCTGACCGAGACTATCTGGAACCCTTCCTTTACTGCGCTCGCTGATAGTAACGAGCGCAGTAGGGCAAGGGTACCAGACTACTCGCCGATATACTATTTCCGAAGCTTGCCGGTTGAGAGCGCATTAGGGAAAGGGTACCAGACTACTCGCTCCGTAGACTGGTCCCCGACTGTCCTGCGAGCGCATTAGGGGAAGGGTACCAGACTACTCGATCCGTAGACTGGTCCCCGATTGTCCTCGACAACTCACTAATGTTCGTCGCCAATAGTTAGATTGGGCACCAGTGTACTATCTCCGAAGCTTGCCGGAAATCCGCGAGTAGTTACGAGTGGGGGACTACTCGCCGAAATCATGCCATCGGAACTATTCGTTAATTTCCGCAATCGGTGAGGATAAATCAGTACTGACTAACTGTCTCGCCAGTGACCAATAATCGATAAATACGACTAAATAGGACAATTTCAGAATTTAATAAGCACTATTGACTCTACTGTTCAGGTCTTGCGTGAGTATCAGGAGTCATGTTACAGGTTTGAGGCCGTGGCCTAATGGTTAGAGCGCTCGACCACTGACCGTTCCAAGGTGGTAGCCCTATTGTCAACTCTTTTGTGTTTGTGATGTCGTTTGTATTTATTATTACTTTTGCCTTCTTGTTTGTCTGTTTGCGTGTTTGTTTCTGTGTTTTGTGGTTGAGTGTCCTCCTTGAATGCTACTTTCCCTGTCCGATCGTTTTATATTTCTTTCTATACGGAAGATCCGAGTTCAAATCCCTTAGTTTTTTTTCTCTTCTCTACACTGCAATAAGTAATTAATCTGCTCCCCATATATGCGGAAATATGCGCATGAAGCTATTATAAGATGCAAAACATCCCACAAAACACGCCTCCTAGTCTTTAACTATTGGCTTTTTATAACTTAAAATTTACAGAAAAAAGCTCTATAACGAAGCTTTTTGGAAAGCTAAAACTTGTGATAATATGTACTATCGGAAGCATTAAGACTGGACGAGTGCTCTCCCAGCATTGATTTAAAGACATCACACCAGAATCAAAAGATCACGGACATTTTTCAGATAGAGACGATCACAAATTTGTTAATCCTCTACTGTGAAAAATATTTATTGAGGCCCTGACATAATTTTATATAAGACTACAATGTGCAATGTTTCTTACAATTGCTAAATGTTCATTTTATTGTTTGGAATAGAAACATTAAAACACTGGCAGATTAAATAGGTAAATTCTGCAAATTCAATACTAAAAATATTGAAATTAAATCATATTGGTACTGTTACACGTACAATTTAGAAATAATTAAATCGGATTTAAAATTGTTTGTCGAGGCCTCATAATATAACGGTACATACCAATCTCCAATTTTGCATGAAATTCTCGTACTCCTCACAATGCATGAAAAAAACAATCATAATTATGCCCCCACTATTTCTGTAGGATGGATTAGGCTGGTGGGATGTCTTTAACGGAATCATTATCCTTATAAGGGACGTAAATGATCATACCTTTTTTAGTGGTTTGAGTACGAGTTGTTTGCTCTTCAATTCAAAATACAGTTTATTGAATCGATTATCGGTTTTCATATGCCTTTGCGACATTCCCACCACCATAGAGGTAGAACTGTTTCCGATATAAATCATTTAGATCTATGACGTCTTCAAGGCTGCATCCAAGATAAATTTGAAGAATATGGAAACGAATTGCAATAAAAAACAATGTGTCAAAGACGCCCTTGTCTCCTTTCTGTTCCTGCCAAACAAGCTAACCTATATTTAGCGCTACGCTGTGATCGATATCGATTCAAACGTTCATTCGCACTATAACTTGGTGTAAAGCACCTTAATAACTTCGATGGAAAGCAGAGCTGTTTTGAGCGCGTTATTGATCGCGGTTCGTGATTAATTTAATTCCGTCTCTGCTGCTACAAATACGTCTGCTCAGTGTATCTCTATACATTTCAGGACGAGGAGTCGATGGCACAAGGGCCTGGTCGTCTGAAGTCTGGAAGAGAACGTCAAACTTCACACGGCAGGTTAACCCAAAGATCTCTAAGTGCAGAAAGCAGGCCATACGAGCATCCTCACTACGCGCGTATAAGCAAGCAGACGACCAACGCAGACGACGTATCATTAAGGCGGCAAGGTAATGAGGGAGTGTATCGTTCAAATTTTGGTGCTAAAATTAAGCCTTCCAATGGTAATGGTGCCCCGGAAATGGGAATAAAAACTATTGAAATGGAAAATTCGTCAGTGATTCAAACGGTGGAAATATTTAAACAACCAGGCCAAACTCTTGGATTTTATATACGCGAGGGAAATGGCAGTGACAGACAAGAAGGTGTGTTTATTTCAAGAATACAAATGGGAACCGTTGCCGAAAGCAATGGTTTGTTGCACGTGGGAGATGAGATATTGACTGTCAACAGTGTAGAGGTGGGTAAAATGTCGCTAGACGACGTAGTTATATTAATGTCTATACCTAGAAAATTAATACTTAAAATTAGGTCTAAGAAAAATTGTCATAAGAAAAATGCTTCTTGTCCGTCCTTAGCCATGACAGAGCAGGAGGAGCAACCGGTGTATGTCAAAAGGGGCCATGTTCGGGCTTCCTCTGATACACAATTGGAAATGACAGAAAAAATTCCAGATAGATTTGAACAACCTTATAGTACTAGTGCACCACAATCGGACCATGAATATCTAAGCAAGCGTTTTCAACGCCAAGAACGACCTACCTCTCAATATGCTAGTATTTTTATCACACCTCATAAGGCTGAGGCTAAACTCATTACAGGGGATGACACAAACGACAGTGAAAACTCCAGTGAAGGTTCATTACCACGTAGTATTGACTCAGGCAGCAGGGACCATTATTCTGGTCACAGAGGATATAGTTCCGTTTGTGTACCGGAAGACCCTAGCGGCTACCTCGCGCCATCTTCATTGACGTCATATCCGCTTACTCAGAGTGATTCATTAGATAGGGAATATAGTAGATTTTTGCAATCTGAAAGAAAATACATACCTTCTCACCAAAGATCGCCTTCTAAAGGCAGTACTATATCACATCCAGTTAATGCTGGTAAACCGCTCTATTACAGTTCAGACAGTGATAGAGGAGCTTATAGTGACCCCTACCAACCACTCCAAGATTATGTAGGATATAGGGGATACAATGAGGGAAGTAGACGTTTCCAAGGGGGGTTTAGAGAGATGATACATTCCAGAGCAAAATATAGTGGTAAAATACAGCGAAGTAGGTCTCCTGAATGTTATAACTCCGATTCTGAAGTTATTTACACACATCCACGTGGTCAGGTAGCAGCCGACTCTCGTGGATTCGCGTCTGATTACGAGACTTACGCAGCAGCAATGAGTGACGATGATCCAGTTTATTCTGTGCCAAGACAGATCTCATCGAGTAGCAGTACCGAGCTACAACAGTTGCTAAGGAAGTTTAACACGTTATCTCACGAGCTTCAACAGGAGCAGACGAAGTTACAAAAGCAACTGTCAGCACGGGACAGATCAGGTGAGATATATGTCGTCTGGTTGTGGGCAATTCCCGAATGTTCGTGGTTATCCAAAAACAACTTTACATCTTTATTATGCTAGGAGACACATGGTCTCGTAAAACACCAAGACATATTTAATTAAAAGAACGATTCAATGTCCCAATAGAAGAACAAACCACAAAGATGCCGTCAAAATACACCTAATATGTAGCTCATATAAAAAGGATTACTCAACTTTCACTTATAGTACTCTCCATTACGTTTGCCGTACTTTCACTAGTAGGTTTGCTCAACTTTCACTAGTAGGTTTGCTCATCTTTCACTAACAGTACTATCTCTTGTAGGTTTGCTCAACTTTCGCTAACAGTACTATCTATAGTAGGTTTGCTCAACTTTCACTAATAGTACTATCACTAGTAGGTTTGCTCAACTTTCGCTAACAGTACTATCTCTAGTAGGTTTACCCTACTCTCACTAGTCGGTTCGCTCAACTTTCATTAACAGTACTTACTCTAGTAGGTTTGCTCTATTTTCACTTGTCGGTTTGCCCTACTTTCACAACTTTCATTAGTATGTTTGCCAATTGTTCACTAGTAGTTTGTCCTACTTTCACTAGTAGTTTGTCCTACTTTCACTAGTAGTTTGTCCTACTTTCACTAGTAGTTTGTCCTACTTTTCTACTTTCACTAGTAGTTTGTCCTACTTTCACTAGTAGTTTGTCCTACTTTCACTTGTATGTTTGTCCTACTTCACTAGTCGGTTTTCTCTACTTTTACTAGTCGGTTTGCTCTATGTTCACTAGTATGTGTGCCCTACTTTCACTGGTATGTTTGCGATACGTTCACTAGTCGGTTTGCTCTACTTTCACTTGTAGATTTGCTCAACTTTCACTTACAACTTTGCCCTATTTTCACTAGTATGTGTGTCCTACTTTCACTTGTAGGTTTGTCCAATTTTTACTAGTATGTTTGCCCTACTTTCACTAATAGGTTTGCCCTACTTTCACTAGTAGGTTTGCCCAACATTCACTTGTAGGTTTTCTAGATGCGTTCACGAGTATGTTTGCCATACTTTCACAAGTAGTTTCACGAGTAGGTTTGCCCAACTTTCACGAGTATGTTTGGTAAACGTTCACTAATATGTTTGCTCAACATTTACTTGTAGGTTTGCTAGATGCGTTCACGAGTATGTTTGCCCTACTTTCACTAGTAGTTTCACTAGTAGGTTTGCCCAACTTTCACGAGTATGTTTGGTAAACGTTCACTAATAGGTTTGCCCTACTTTCACGGGTATGTTTGGTAAAATTTCACTAATATGTTTGCCCTACTTTTAGTAGTAGGGTTGTCCTACTTTCACTAGTAGGTTTGCCGTACTTTCATTAGTAGTTTCACTAGTAGGTTTGCCCAACTTTCACGAGTATGTTTGGTAAACGTTCATTAATAGGGTTGCCCAACTTTCACGGGTATGTTTGGTAAAATTTCACTAATAGGTTTTGCCCAACTTTCACGGGTATGTTTGCCCTACTTTTAGTAGTAGGGTTGTCTTACTTTCACTAGTAGGTTTTCCCTACTTTCACTAGTAAGTTTGCCCTACTTTCACTAGTATGTTTGTCCTACTTTCTAGTATCGGTTTGCCCTACTTTCTCGTATCGGTTTGCCCTACTTTCACTGGTAGGTTTGCCCTACTTTCTCGTATCGGTTTGCCATACTTTCACTGGTAGGTTTGCCCTACTTTCTCGTATCGGTTTGCCCTACTTTCACTGGTAGGTTTGCCCTACTTTCTCGTATCGCTTTGCCCTACTGTCACTAGCAGAAGTTCCACTTTTACTATTAGGTTTGCCGTACTTTCTCTATAATGTGTGTCCAACTTTCACTAGTTGTACTGTCTCTAGTAGGTTTGCTCTCCTTAAGTAGTTCTTTGACTATTAGTTCGACCCACTTTAGTACTTTCAATAGTACGTGTGTCCTACTTTCACGGGTAGTTTGTCCTACTTTTACTAGTACGTTTTTCTTACTTTCATTAGTAGTAATTTAAATAGTAGTTTTGCCATACATTATTAGTACTCTCACAGGTAGTTTGCCCCACTTTCATTGGTAGGTTTGCCCGGTTGGCCCTACACCATTAGTAAGCTTACGAGTAGTTTGCCCCACTTTCATTGGTAGGTTTGCCCGGTTGGGTCTACACCATTAGTACGCTTACGAGAAGTTTGCTCTACTTTCATTGGTAGGTTTGCCCCGTTGGTAGGTTTGCCCGGTTGGCCCTACACCATTAGTACGCTTACGAGTAGTTTGCTCTACTTTCATTGGTAGGTTTGCCCCGTTGGTAGGTTTGCCCGGTTGGCCCTACACCATTAGTAACCTTACGAGTTGTTTGCTCTACTTTCATTGGTAGGTTTGCCCGGTTGACCCTACACCATTAGTAAGCTTACGAGTAGTTTGCTCTACTTTCATTGGTAGGTTTGCCCGGTTGACCCTACACCATTAGTAAGCTTACGAGTTGTTTGCTCTACTTTCATTGGTAGGTTTGCCCGGTTGGCCCTACACCATTAGTACGCTTACGAGTAGTTTGCTCTACTGTCATTGGTAGGTTTGCCCGGTTGGCCCTACACCATTAGTAAGCTTACGAGTAGTTTGCTCTACTTTCATTGGTAGGTTTGCCCGGTTGACCCTACACCATTAGTAAGCTTACGAGAAGTTTGCTCTACTTTCATTGGTAGGTTTGCCCGGTTGGCCCTACACCATTAGTAAGCTTACGAGTAGTTTGCTCTACTTTCATTGGTAGGTTTGCCCGGTTGGCCCTGCACCATTAGTAAGCTTACGAGTAGTTTGCTCTACTTTCATTGGTAGGTTTGCCCGGTAGACCCTGCACCATTAGTAAACTTACGAGAAGTTTGCTCTACTTTCATTGGTAGGTTTGCCCGGTTGGCCCTGCACCATTAGTAAGCTTACGAGTAGTTTGCTCTACTTTCATTGGTAGGTTTGCCCGGTTGGCCCTACACCATTAATACGCTTACGAGAAGTTTGCTCTACTTTCATTGGTAGGTTTGCCCGGTTGACCCTACACCATTAGTAAGCTTACGAGTAGTTTGCTCTACTTTCATTGGTAGGTTTGCCCGGTTGGCCCTACACCATTAATACGCTTACGAGAAGTTTGCTCTACTTTCATTGGTAGGTTTGCCCGGTTGACCCTACACTACTAGTACGCTTACGAGTTGTTTGCCCTACTCTCACTTGACGTTTGTATAATCAGCTTCAAATTATACGCCCCATTTCATTTCATCGCATGTTGAATAATATTTAAATAGAAGCTTCATCATGCGCAGAAACCATCAATAATGAAGGATTTATAGATTTTATGTCTTCAAATTGTACAATAAACCATAAATGTGACCGTATGATATATCATCGCTGTAGCGGACTCTTTTGCCTGTATTCAGCATGAGTAATGCGCAGGTATTAAATACTTTAATCGTATTCATTGCCATTATTGAAATATTAAGCAGAGCTATTCTAGTCAATAATGCATGCTCAATGAGTAATGTCATAATGGATGAAGAACTGCACACTTTAACTGTTATTAATAACTCAAAATAACGTTAAATTGATGTCATCACTGAATGGTCTTGTCAAGAGATGACATTGATGGCCTTTACAGGTAAATGTTAAAGTCGATCAAACATAGCAATGCTGTTAAACGTTTACAATTTCAATTGAAATAAAAGAAACAGTGACTGCCAAATTCGTATCGACAAAATTAACATTGATCACCCGTATGTACGTGTTATATCTACACCATTAACATTGATCACGTGTATGTACGTGTTATATCTACACCATTAACATTGATCACGTGTATGTACTTGTTATATCTACACCATTAACATTGATCACGTGTATTTACGTGTTATAACTACACCTATAACATTGATCACGTGTATGTACTTATTATATCTACACCTATAAGATTGATCACGTGTATGTACTTGTTATATCTACACCAGTAACATTGATCACGTGTATGTACGTGTTATAGCTACACCTATAACATCGATCACGTGTATGTACTTATTATATATACACCTATAAGATTGATCACCCGTATGTACGTGTTATACCTACAACATTAACATTGATCACCTGTATGTACGTGTTACAGCTACACAATTAACATTGATCACCTGTATGTACGTGTTGTATCTACACCATTAACATTGATCACCCGTATCTACGTGTTATATCTACACCAGTAACATTGTTCACCTGTATGTACGTGTTATAGCTACACCATTAACATTGATCACCCTTATGAACGTGTTATATCTACACCATTAACATTGATCACGTGTATGTATTTGTTGTATCTACACCAGTAACATTGATCACCCGTATGTACGTGTTATAGCTACACCATTAACATTGATCACCCGTATGTACGTGTTATATCTACATTATTAACATTGATCACCCGTATGTACGTGTTATAGCTACACCATTAACATTGATCACCCGTATGTACTTGTTATATTTACACTATTAACATTGATCACGTGTAAGTACTTGTTATACCAACACCATTAACATTGATCACCCGTATGTACGTGTCATAGGTGCACCATTAACATTGATCACCCGTATGTACTTGTTATATCTAAACCATTAACATTGATCACCCGTATGTATTTGTTATATCTACACAATTAACATTGATCACCCGTATGTACTTGTTATATCTACACCATTAACATTGATCACGTGTATGTACGTGTTATAGCTACACCATTTACATTGATCACCCGTATGTACGTGTTATACCTACAACATTAACATTGATCACCTGTATGTACGTGTTACAGCTACACAATTAACATTGATCACATGTATGTACGTGTTGTATCTACACCATTAACATTGATCACGTGTATGTACGTGTTACATCTACACCATTAACATTGATCACATGTATCTACGTTTTATATCTACACCATAAACATTGATCACCTGTATGTACGGGTTATATCTACACCATTACCATTGATCACGTGTATGTATGTGTTATTTCTACACCATTAACATTGATCACGTGTATGCACTGGCTGTATCTACACCGTTAACATTTATAACACGTATGCACTTGTTATAACTACACCATTAACATTGATCACCTGTATGTACGTGTTATATCTACACCATTAGCATTGATCACCCGTATGTACGTGTTATATCTACACAATTAACATTGATCACGTGTATGTACGTGTTATATATACACCATTAACATTGATCACGTGTATGCACTGGCTGTATCTACACCGTTAACATTTATAACCCGTATGCACTTGTTATAGCTACACCATTAACATTGATCACCTGTATGTACGTGTTATATCTACACCATTAGCATTGATCACCAGTATGTACGTGTTATATCTACACAATTAACATTGATCACGTGTATGTACGTGTTATATATACACCATTAACATTGATCACGTGTATGTACGTGTTATATTTACACCATTAACATTGATCACGCGCATGTACGTGTTATATCTACACCATTAACATTGATCACCTGTATGTGAGTGTTATATCTACACCATTAACATTGATCACCTGTATGTACGTGTTATATCTACACCATTAACATTGATCACCTGTATGCACGTGTTATATCTACACCACTAACATTGATCACGTGCTTGTACGTGTTATATATACATCATTAATATTGATCACCTGTATGTGCGTTTTATATCTACACCATTAACATTGATCACCTGTATGTACGTGTTATATCTACACCTATAACTTTGAGCACGTGCATGTATGTGTTATATCTACACCATTAACATTGATCACCTGTATGTGCGTGTTATATCTACACCATTAACATTGATCACCTGTATGCACGTGTTGTATCTACACCATTAATATTGATCACGTGCATGTACGTGTTATATCTACACCATTAACATTGATCACCTGTATGTGCGTGTTATATCTACATCATAAACATTGATCACGTGTATCAACACCATTAATTTGATCACCGGTATGTACGTGTTATAACTACACCACCTGTATGCACGTCATTAACATTGATCACCTGTATGTACGTGTAGTATCTACACCATTAACATTGATCACCTGTAGGCACGTGTTATGTCTACACCATTAACATTGATGACCTTTATGTACGTGTTATGTCTACACCATTAACATTGATCACCTGTATGTACGTGTTATATCTACACCATTAGCATTGATCGCCTGTATGTACGTGTTATATCTACACCATTGATATTGATCACGTGCATGAACGTGTTATGTCTACACTATTACCATTGATCGCCTGTATGTACGTATGATATCTACACCATAAACATTGATCACCTGTATGTAGGTGTTATATCTACACCATTAACATCGATCACCTGCATGAACGTGTTATATCTACACCATTAATATTGATCACGTGCATGTACGTGTTATATCTACACCATTACCATTGATCACCTGTATGAACGTGTTATATCTACACCATTAACATTGATCACCTGTATGTGCGTCTTATATCTACACCATTAACATTGATCACCTGTATGCACGTGTTATATCTACACCATTAATATTGATCACGTGCATGTACGTGTTATATCTACACCATTAATATTGATCACGTGCATGTACGTGTTATATCTACACCATTACCATTGATCACCTGTATGTACGTGTTATATCTACACCAGAAACATTGATCACCTGTATATAGGTGTTATATCTACACCATTAACATTGATCACCTGTATGTGCGTGTTATATCTACACTATTAACATTGATCACCTGTATGCACGTGTTATATCTACACCATTAATATTGATCACCTGTATGCACGTGTTATATCCACACCATTAATATTGATCACCTGTATGCACGTGTTATATCTACACCATTAATATTGATCACGTGCATGTACGTGTTATATCTACACCATTAATATTGATCACGTGCATGTACGTGTTATATCTACACCATTACCATTGATCACCTGTTTGTACGTGTTATATCTACACCAGAAACATTGATCACCTGTATATAGGTTTTATATCTGAACCATTAACATTGATCACCTGTATGTACGTGTTATATCTACACCATTAACATTGATCACGTGTATGTTCGTGTTATATCTACACCATTACCATTGATCCCGTGTATGTCCGTGTTATATCTACACCATTAACAGTGATCATGGGCATGTGCGTGTTATATCTACACAATTAACATTGATCATCTGTATGTACGTGTTATATCTACACAATTAACATTGATCATCTGTATGTACGTGTTATATCTACACAATTAACATTGATCACGTGCATGTACGTGTTATATCTACACCATTAACATTGATCACCTGTATGTACGTGTTATATATCTACACCAGTAACATTGATCGTCTGTATGTAGAACAAACATTGATCACGCGTGTGTACATGTTATATTAACACAATCAACAGTGTACAATATTCGTACAAGAAAGGTAGTCAATTGCAATACAATTAGTGCTATTCTTACACCATGCTATTCGTAAAACAGTTTTTCTGAAATTCCCATGGAAAACGTATGCAGCATTATGGCATGTTTCATACTGAAGTACTTTTAACTCGATTATGAAGCCGTCTAAAATCGTATTTCAGATATATCATTTCGGAGTAGCGTCTTTATTGAGCTCTTAGAAGGAACTTTTCCATTTATAAAGCTGTCACTCGATTATCAGACAATGTGACTGACATTGCGGAAAATGAAGTGTACGGCAGCAGCACTTTGGATGACTCACCCATTATATATATAAAGATAGATACAGGGATCGATGTTGCTCTCTGGAGATCGACATTATATTGTATTGACACTATAAGCTCGATATACAAATATAATAAACGTGTCAGTTTGTAAATGGGATTATTCATAAAAAGTAGTTTATTGTCGTTATATTATACTCCGAGACAAACCAGTTTTAATAGAAAGCAAGAGAATTTTTTTTTATAATTTTAAAATCGGGTATAGCAAATTTATAACAGCTAATAGGAAATATAGGCATTTCAGCATATATTGCTAGACATTTTATTATCTGAGGCATTTAGGTTTATGTTTGCTTCATAGCACGCACAAGTTTATGACAATGACTTCATCGGCAGTCATTTTCATTTTGTAAAACTGTCTTCTCATTTTTTTCGCTTTTCGGGCTCAAAACTCTGCAAACACATACATAACCAAAGTTGTGTATATGATACTAACTATGAAGAGAAATCTTCACCATTAAGAAACCGAAAGGGAGGGAGCGTAGACTATCCGGCTTAGTATTATCGATAGTCTCTATATAGGTCTCACTATTAACCATGAGGAGAGCTGGTAGTAAAATCTGCATGAATAAATGGTGCAAGTATTTGAAAGTTTGAGCCATCTGGTGTTTTGGACAGGTATAATATGTCTTTAAAAAACGTTAAACGGTTTAAAGCTTTGCATTGGTATTTATTTGCATTGGTATTTTTTCATTCGGACATTGATAATATTGTCTGCCATGATGGCATCCCTCAGAGCAAAGGTTACAGCTTTTAAAGGCCATACAAGTCGGAGTAATGTATAGTTTACATAATTAACATGTATATATAGTACTATATATTAGTTTTATAATACGCACTGTTTATAATGTCTAAACTAATCTTGCAATTTATATGTAAGCGTTATTCTATTCCTTGTCGCCATTTCTGATATAAATATGAGTTGCCAACTAAAACTCATAAACACATATTTAAAACTAATTTTAATCGTGTATTGTTGCATTTGTAAAGTTAAAAGTGTATAAAATTATAATGAATTATCTTATAAACAGGTCAGATGGGTCTAAATTCCACATATATTATAGGATACATTGCAATGGCAGTTTGGTATCGTCTAAATTCCACATATATTATAGGACCCATTGCAATATCAGTTTGGTATCGTCTGAATTCCACACATATATTATAATACCCATTGCAATGTCAGTTTGGTATCGTTTAAATTCCACACATATATTATATAAGACCCATTTGCAATAGTTTTTCGGTTATATAATAAACTTAACGATAAAAAAGGAAATGATTCCACACACGCTAATTACCATTAATGTACCAATAAGGTTGGTTGGTTAGTTGGTTGATCGAAGCTGTAATTTTCAGCACATCGTATGCTATATTTTTAGTGGTGGAGGCAGACCACCCGCTTTTCCCAGTACTGTATATCATTAAGGTAGAACCCTTTACGGCTACCTATGATTATTTCTGTCCCGCTATTCAATGAAGGGACACAGCCATGGACCACCTTTCAACGATTATGCAGCGTCAGCAACTGTATTGCGATTACTCTTAAAGTCATTCTGAGCGTGTACAAAACGCGTCATCTCACTTTGTAAATGTACCGTTTGTCCCGGTTCCAACTGCAGTTTGCTAAACTCACTTTCTTCTAAAACCCTAGATAAAACAATCATTATTAGATTCCATGCATATTGCTTTGGTTGCACAAATCAATTTAGATTCAGAATAAAGCCATGCTACTTCAAACAGCAAATGCATTTCCCGGTGGCGCGTTATGAATGATGTAAAAGGCGGACTAAAACGTATCAACTCTTGAAGGTTATCGACCTTGACATTCGTGATTACTTGCAGTCAATGTAGTTAAATTGTGACGTGAAATATATCTGTTTTATCTTACAGTTGTGTTACATGTAGGTGTTATACTGTACGTTCGTTCTTGTCACTGGTGGTGCCACTGAGTTCCGTCGGTGTGTTCTTGGGCAAGACACTTTCCCTTAGCCTCGTCCGTCGGATGGTGACGTAAACCGGGCGGTCTCGTGTATCGGTCTATCCTCCGAGCACGTTAAAGAACCTTAGGAATCTATTCGATAATAAGAGTAGGGCAGGTTCCCGGATTCCTATGTATCCTTCCCCGCTCTCTGGGGCGGCTGTAGATAACCTATACTGTGTTGATGAGCCGTTAAACAACATGCAATTCAATTCAATTCTTGTCACTGGTGTTGACATTCTATAGAATACGTGTATTTTTATCAGGAAATATGAAAGACATTTAAATGGCAATGACTTTAGCTGGTCGTCAAATAGGTATAGCAACCCTTTATTTTATTATTTTATTATTTTGTCAATACAAATGCAATACAATATTATTTATAATTTACCATATACTGACAACACTCACCAGTACCGTAATATAACAGCCAACCTAGAATAGGGTAGAATGTACAATATGCAAGCCATAGAGATTGGTCCTAACAATTGTTCAGTAGGGTTTGTCATGCAGACTATATACAAATATGACGACTCAGCTAGTCAAGCTTATCTAGCAACTTTAATTGAACGCTATTCGTTGTGTCACACATCCTAAGCCAAGACAAGCAAATTACATGCTGACTTACGAATCGCAAAGAAGTCTGCAATTAGTTGCAGCATTTTAATATTGTTACACGGTTGCCGTTATAATAACTTTTACGTAATATTTAGTAAAAGAACTGACAGGTGACTCATCGCGACAAACATAAATAACGCACAATACCGCAGACTGCGATAGTAAATCAATACGCCGTTAGATTCCCGGAGAATAAAGGCTGTGCTTGACTTTGTCATTTCTATTCAAGGTGAAGATATAACGCATTTATCGTCTGCTTCGTTTATCTATTATGTATCTATTTGGTTTGTCTGGTTCTGTGAAGTATGCTGCATTTTTGAACTGAAAGAAAACGACTGTTTAACTTTTGACTGTTGACTGATTATTTTCAAGTAAAAACGAAAATCTGATTGACTCACCGTTGTTTTACATGTATACTTATCTACACTCCAGTAGTAATGAGAAGAAAAAATATCAAACATATTATATACAACTTACGACCTACGGGTCAAAGACATTTAAAACATAATATAATGTTTACTCATTTTCAAAGTTCTAAAGTGATACTACTATGAGTGACACTTTTCTATATATATATATATATACATATATATACACAAGTCAGATAATGTATCATTCACAGAACGCCTCGGAAAAACGCATTCAAAACAAAAACAATTACTTGGATAAAAAGAGGCAAAGTATGTGAAATATGTATGATACCAGATCCAAAGTTGGTACATGTTCTATGTTTGTAATAAGTTAATGTTCAATGTAAGTATAAAAGTCGAACAGGAGATGTAGCATTCACAGAATACATTCAACCAAAACACGCATTCAAAACAAACAACAATTACAAGAAAATATAAAAGAACAGTACGCGACACCGCAAAAATAAAAGGGCTGACAAAAGTGGTCCCACCTTGGGACTGTGAGTGGCAAAAATGCTGCTGGAGGTTTAAACCAGGTTCTAGGGGGCACAGTATCTCAATCCTATCCGAATGGGACAATGTAAATAAAGAAATCCCATACAGGCTATATATTGTAACAATCTAGGCAGAATTAATTGGCAATATAAATACAATCAAAACATGATCATGTTTATATGAATACAAAGAACAATGCACAGTAAGCCACGAAGCAAGTACTCAACAAAAGCCAAAGCAACAAGTGAATAAACCAAAAAGGACACGACAAGAAATATTGAAGACAAACATCAAACGTTACCGTCATTATAGGGTCCACAGTCAGAGACGAAAGCATAGTGGCGAACTGTAAATTGGTCAACCACTAAATATGCAGTTCGTTGCAGAATGACAGCGTCAGAACTTCTTTGAGAAACGGTTTAACACGTTTAATAAAGACCTATGAAAACGACCATGACCAAGGATCCCGCGAAGCCTGGAAACCACCCCACCACAGAAGCCATGCTGCGATAGCCTCAGTCAGAGAGAAGAGTTCTTAAATCACCCACATCCACCCACAACCCCTAATAAAAAAACAGACCATGGCCACGACACCAAAACCCCTCAAAGGCCTCTCGAAGCCCACGGCAACGGCAGTCACGATAGAGCAAATTTCTACATAAAGGTCACGAGCATTAAAGTCCCCAGCCCGACCACAAACTCCTGAAGAGAAACATAAACTCCACAAGAAGCCAAACACGCGTGGACAACCAACAACGCCAAACCCGAAACCACTCTTCCCACCATAGACCTCGCCCACCATCCCTCCACCCCCAACAGAGATGCAAAACGATAAAAAGCGACATCACCAGAAGCACCAACCCTCTGGAGCCGAAGCCGCCAGGACAGCGTAGTATTGTACCAGATAAGTACCTGGTGGGCATCGATATCAAAGGCCTTAGGCCCGCAGTTTCGATGTTTTTCAAGTCACAATCACCAGGTTTTGAACATGATGTCTCGTTGCTCTAGATGGATAAAAGGACTGTTATATGGTCCAATTTTCTTCACAACTTTTAATAAAAGTGTACCAAACTTTTCGGATATAAAGGACACACGTTCTGCCTTGTACGAATTCTTTTTGATATTATGTTCACATCAGTAGTGTTGAATTACGGTCTTGCATTATATGATTGACACTGCTCATGCATAAAATATGTTTTTGGTTAAAAATGTCACTTGACCATACCCCATCTTTATGTTTAACCTTTTTTGAGTTAAAGATGACAGACCAATATTCCTTGGTCATGGTTGTTTTCATAGGTCTTTATCAAGTACAAAGGCCATGGTTTTTAATGTTCAATATGCCATCCAGACTTAGCATCTGTTGAAAGTATCTTTCATAGAAATACAAAAAAGCACTCTTTCATAGCAATATAAAACAACAAGTCTGCAACAAGATGTGGGTGCAATGTTCGTACCCATAGAGATACCAACAATTTGTCTGTAAACGGTAGTTCTATACATGACTGAAACAGTATCCAGTAGAACAATACGTAATAAATAATAATACTTCTGGCAAGTCCACATAATACAATTATCCACCTTTAATATTGTTACAGGATAATAAAATAATTACAACAAAAGTGTTTTGAATAAGAACAATAGATTTGTCTTTGATGAGGTTGTGTGCCAATGTTGTATATCGTGTGGAAAAGTTATAAGCACTTGCAGATGAAACTTGACGCTTATTGCATATTGTATCAAGACCGACTCCGGAATTTCAATTGATCAAAACACATTAATCCCACAGTTGTCATAATAAGATTGTGCACGCTATTGTTTTAAATGGACTGTAACGGCAGTGAGACACGAAGTCGAACGTTTGGAGATGTTTGTAGTGGTGCAGGCACTCGAATTAGAAATAAAGCGGGATTTGGAAGGCCGTCTGTGTAATTTATGAATCCAGTACATGGTTGGAAGTTTATTTTGCTTTTCGTCTACACCAGTCTTGAAAGTGGTGCACTGATTTATATGCGTCGAAATTACATCATCCTCTGTGTATTGAACTGGAGTATACGAATTAGAGCTCCCAAGTTTAAGACGTAATGTATGCGTCAAACAATAATTACATTAAATGATTTATCAGCAGGAACTAAAACAGTTTTGTAATGAAATTCCGGTATTCCCAGATTTCATATTAAGAAGGAAAATCTTGATGTCGGAGAAAGTAAAGGAGGGGTTAGCTGCATGTTCGCTACGACAACATTTTATACGATGAATTGGGTGATCGGAGCACGATATGTATTAAGTCAATCATTGGAGGCAATCTATACTTCCTATCTTGAGAAAAAAAAGCCTAATACGTGTATTTATAATATCATAATTGCCAGTGATGACATGACCAGCCGGAACATAGCACCAATATTTGGAATGTATACAGTCACATTTCTTAGAAGTGTTATTTTCTATGTTAAGGTCAGAAAATATTGTGTTGTAGTTGAAAATAATATTTCCTTTTTTTAATACTTATAACGCATTATAGGACTTTCAGAATTTTTGGAATATTTAGGAAAAGAATAGGAACAATACGATTATATCGAAAAGTACTTGGTATGTCAATAAAATCAATACTCTGCTTAAGATATAGTATTTTTAGAAAATGTCTGACGTGATAATATGGGGTCGGAGAACATATTGGTTATAGCGTTAAATTATGGAATCAATGTTTATTATTATACACAGGGTCTGTACGAATGAAGACTTTTTTTGTCTGCTTGCTCTTCGATTCTTTCCCTCGTCGATCACCTTAAGTACAGAAAAGAACAAGGAGGTAAGACACGAAAGCACAGACAGCTTAACATAGTAGGTGAATCAGCTGCTGATATAGTTACACGTGATTTCCGTTTGATGTTACCATTTCATCAACGACCGTGAGACTTCAAAAGAAATAATTTAATGTTAGGTTCTTTTGAAATATTTCCTTGTTGATTAATATTAGTATGGCTTAAAACCACTATTTGGTCCATATCCGAGTCGACATTTCACCATTGTCAACTTCAGGTCCGTGTATCAGCCCCGTCAAATAACGATACTTATATGACATCTGAATGTATATGACACAAACATATTATTGAATTAATAATTGTTAATAGTGAAACGTAGGCATGTAATATCACTTTAATGACAGTGTTAATTTCAGTTCCGATAGATCGCTTAATAAATTGTTTCCCCACAGAATATCGTACATTTCAGACGAAAATGAAATTCTTGTTTATATATATCATATATTTTATGCCATTTTCGGACGAAAATGAAATTCTTGTTTATATATATATATCATATATTTTATGCCATGGCCTTGTTACACTCCTTAACTACAAAGTATGCACGCATCACTTTTTTTTCGAGGGCTATGACATATGCACTAGTTAATGTATAACTATTTGCATGTAAGTCATATTTCAATATTTTAAAAGATAAGACAGTTATATTCAATAAAAGAACAAGTCTTCCCACAGATAACACACTGAAACAGCATCACAATTAATTACAAACGGGAAAACATGAGAATACACTAGTGTAATAAATAAGCAAATGCAGGCTACATTATTGCTTAGATTTTTACGTTCATTGTCGGCAAACTTTGCCTTTATATTCATATGTACATGATCATCTTTGTGTTATATTGCCTATTGATGCTGCCTAGATGGTTAGAGGATATACACTGGCGAGGATATGTGCCCGTATTCAACAATATTCCCAAATCAACATGTCTACTATATATACAGCAAAGGATATTCATGCTGTTATTATTTGTGTTGGCGAAATAAATAAAAATAAATTGATTTATAAAGATATTCACTCTCAGTCTACATTTTGTACACAACTTAAATTAACAGTCCTTGGTTTGATGCGAAGGATACAGAGGAGTTCGAAATTCCTGCCCTACTCTTGCTATGAAGGAAACACCAGACACCCTACCGGTTAGGATCGAAGCGTATTCAGGGTCTGTCGTGCTATCCACTGATCCACCACGGTCATGCAAGTGGTTTGCTTTTATCACAGACTCAATCATTTACTCAGTTTAGACAGGTACAGTAAATGTAAAATAGGAAGGAAATAAACGAAAGTTTATTGCCAGTGCATTTATTTTGATTTACATGTCTCGGTTTCACTCTTTATTAGTGTGATTCCATGATAATTGTGTGTCTAAAAGAGATAATAGACATCAGAGGAAATCTCACACTGGATGTGTTTCATGCTTATATAATGACTTCACTGATATATTCTATGCATGCTCCAGACATCGAACGTCTCCTTCGTCACTTTTCGTCAACTGATATCAATTACTTTTACTGTAAATATGTTGTTCATGAATGAATACTATTTTGGAGAGAATATTTATGTTGACGTTTGTAAAATACAAGAACTGCTGCTCTCGCTGGATGGTCTGGTACATTTTCTTTCCACATGCCACTTTACAAACGCCAATGCGAGGTTTTGTCGGATATTGTTTTAACTTTATAACAGACTTAATTTGATTTGGGTGGGAGTATGCGTATTAATTAATTAGTATAGGTATTGAACAGGTTTGCCCAATTTTCACCCGTGGAATCCTATTCCTTTAGGGACACATGGCAGTCTAGATTTATTTTTAAAACTCACGGCATCCCCTTGTTTTGTCCTATACTATTTATCTTGCACATACCCATACTATTGATACCTTTATTAATATTTCGCATATTATTACCTGTTGATTAACTATTACCTACCGAACCACTTTTATAGTTAAACCTATAGTCAAAGTAGTAAAATTGAAAATGCCTAATTGTTTCCTATGCCACATCTCTACTATAATGCCAATGATTAGAAATGTATCAGTTCGAAACAAGATTATATGGCGACTGGTTTCATTATGTTTTTGATATTATAATATATCGTTCGTGTTTGCATGAATTAAAACCACGTATTCTACAGTCTGTATTATACAGTCTAAGACAACAAAAACTCGCTATTAGTTAGCGGCAAAGTTGCCCACTCCGAAATGAACCTTAATGTGTTTGCTTTTTTTCTTATGTTAATTTCAACAATAATGTCGGTAAATTGTATGCGCACTGGATGAACATTGAACATACGTGTAATGTAAGAATTGTCGTGTCTCGATCAATAAAGGCACGAGCAAAACAACTTCAGTGATAAAGTAGTGTGATAGCCGACTTCGTAAATGCCTCGTTTTAAGTTTGTTGTGTTTGATCATGGTGACCGTATAGAACTAGTATACTTCTTAAAATGGATACTCTGCATTATCATTGCGTGTTTCTATCCTTGCTGATTAATTCGGCTAAGCCATCACTTGGTGATCGAATTGATCTGAATTGGATTTTATAGTCGCATCAACAGCTGTGGTCATATGGGCAATTTTCGTTCACTGACGGGCACCTGGATTGAACCACCGACGTTCCGTAAGCCAGCTGGATATCTTCCTTAAATGAAAACGCCTTTTCCCTTGAGGGCTCGAAGCCGCAGCGGGGAAGGGCAAGTGATGTTAAGTCACCACTCGGTCACGGACGTCCCCTCTGTGATCGAAAAAGTTGGCTTCATGGCAGAGTGATCTTTGTCGTTGATCTTAAACTAGGCTGAGATGTCGTTAAAAATGTATCTTGGAATCTGCTAGAAAATGGTTAGTTCATAATTATCTAAATGTATTTATTTATATAAATTATAGGAAACTGGCTGTATGCATATTTTAAAATGAACTGAAATATAACTATAAAACCCTCTTACCAGTTTTAGATGCCAACTGTGGTTAAAAGCACAGGATGTGAGCTTATTAAATTAATGGAAAACAGATTGACCGATGATGCAAGTATAAAACAAGTGTATGAAGTGAACATTGAATCGGACTAGAGGTTTTGGTGTACATAGTATGGATTGAACATAGAACCGGAGCAGAGCTGGTGCACTAAATTTATAAAATAAGGATTTAGCCCGAGCATAGAGCCCACAACGATCTGTGTTGTAAAGGTGCACACATCATTTGCTTCATATCAGCCTAATGTATCTTTATAAAAACACACATACACAGACAGGATTATTTACTAAGCAGAATACTATTCAAATTTAGAATATTTAATCATCTTGGCAGACGCTTGATGCTCTCTAATCCCTTAGGACATAATTTCACTACAAGGAATTCTATAATGAGAGTTGGATGGCTATTTCCCATCTAAAATTTCTCATTATTCGGTTCTATAAAATAGCTTTCATTCGAATATTATGGTTTCTGGATAACCGCAGTCCATAACCTTCGAATTTTCCTTTTGGCACAAAGTTGGTTAAATGATTTTGTCAATGCTGATACCTTTATGTCTAAGATAACATTACAGTCAATTCTGTTTAAAAGCGACACACACATGCATAGATTTCAGTCAAATTTTATTGAACAAAAATGTTTACTAATTGAAAGTATTAGCTTTTGAATAATACGGGCTAATACTCGTTATTAGCTAGAGTTATTTGGAGGGACCCCAGCTAACTCTGCTATTGTAATGTTCTTTAAATTGAGCATGCGCAAGCCTTTAAATTCTCTTCCGGCCAAAACATGAAAGAGAACGGTATGTAAATGGTTCACGTTCAGTAAAATACTTATTTTTCTTCTCTTTAAGTCATTTTCTTTATTAAGTTGCAATAGCTTAATGATCCGATGTTAACAAGTATTCCGCCCGTCACCTAATCCTTCAATTCAGTGAAATCAAATTCAGTGACAGTTAACAATTTTATAATTGGTTAATTTCAGTGTAATACTGACCACTGTTCCCCAGGGTCGGGATTACAGCATGAAATATTAAGCCTTTTGGGGCTTATTGTAGGTGCTTCATGCCTAGTTCGGGTTCGTGCACATTATTGTAAACTTAAGAAAAAATGATTAAATGAAGAAACATTTTACTTTAGAATTAGAGTTTGGAATAAACATTTTATTTAAGCCTTTTTGGGCTTCTTTAAGGGTATCAGGCTTATGGGCCATGCCCTCTTTTGTGAAACATGTTAAGGGCTGTCATGATATATATATGTTTTGCCGGCAGCACGCTATTTGGAGCCGCGCCCAATATTTGCCATAAAAATTTAATAAATGATCAAGCAGTTTAATAAATGATAATATTTATTTTTATGTTTGTCAGTTGGTGAATATAATTGTATTCTTTGACGAAAGCAGTAGCAAACGTAATTCATGAGCTAATCGCAAGCGATAAACACATGTATATTTCAGTCAAATTGTATTGAACAAAAATGTTTACTTACTGAAAGTATGAGCTTATGAATACTTGTATTCTTTGATGAAAGTAGTAGCAAACGTGGCTCACAAGCTAGTCGATAGTCGAAGCTCATGCAAGTCAATATATTGTGGAATTCAATTATTTTTACTTTACATATTTAAAGTGGTCCTCTATCAATACTCGGATTTAACAGTCCACATTGTCTTTCAAATTTGAACAGGAGTATAATCAATGATCCTGATGGATGAAATGTAAACAATTGTAATCGAGTTATTGGCTAATGAAACTTGTGTTGCCTGTGAATTAATTAGATACTATGGTTTGTAGTTGGTTTAACGGCCTGCAAACAAATACAATATATTATTTAAACAAAACAAGCACTTGACAAGAATAATTGACAAGATCAGTTCCTGATAAAATACGTTAATCTGCTATCAGCTTAAGTAACGAACATTTTACTAGAAATACGATACATGATCAGAATGAATCACCTTGTGAGCTCAAAATGTCGTAGACCAATGGCATTCAGCAGAGGATCACATTGCTTGCTTTTACCCCCTAACCCACACATGAATGGCTCCCCCACATCAACATTTTCTGATTATGGCACAGTGCAGGAGTAGGGCTAGTCATTATGGCACAGTGAGTGCAGCAGTAGGTCTAGTCATTATGACACAGTGCAGCAGTAGGGCTAGTCATTATGACACAGTGCAGCATTAGGGCTAGTCATTATGACACAGTGCAGCAGTAGGGCTAGTCATTATGACACAGTGCAGCAGTAGGGCTAGTCATTATGACACAGTGCAGCAGTAGGGCTAGTCATTATGACACAGTGCAGCAGTAGGGCTAGTCGTTATGACACAGTGAGTGCAGCAGTAGGGCTAGTCGTTATGACACAGTGCAGCAGTAGGGCTAGCCATTATGGCACAGTGCAGCAGTAGGTCTAGTCATTATGACACAGTGCAGCAGTAGGGCTAGTCATTATGGAACAGTGCAGCAGTAGGGCTAGTCGTTATGACACAGTGCAGCAGTAGTGCTTGTCGTTATGGCACAGTGCAGCAGTAGGGCTAGTCGTTATGACACAGAGCAGCAGTAGGGCTAGTCGTTATGACACAGTGCAGCAGTAGGGCTAGTCGTTATTGCACAGTGCAGCAGTAGGGCTAGTCGTTATGGCACAGTGCAGCAGTAGGTCTAGTCGTTATGGCACAGTGAGTGCAGCAGTAGGGCTAGTCATTATGGCACAGTGCAGCAGTAGGGCTAGTCATTATGACACAGTGCAGCAGTACGGCTAGTCATTATGACACAGTGCAGCAGTAGGGCTAGTCATTATGGCACAGTGCAGCAGTAGGGCTAGTCATTATGGCACAGTGAGTGCAGCAGTAGGGCTAGTCGTTATGACACAGTGCAGCAGTAGGGCTAGTCGTTATGACACAGTGCAGCAGTAGGGCTAGTCGTTTTGACACAGTGCAGCAGTAGGGCTAGTCGTTATGATAAAGTGCAGCAGTAGGGCTAGTCATTATGGCACAGTGCAGTAGTAGGGCTAGTCGTTATGACACAGTGCAGCAGTAGGGCTAGTCGTTATGGCACAGTGAGTGCAGCAGTAGGGCTAGTCGTTATGGCACAGTGCAGCAGTAGGGCTAGTCGTTATGACACAGTGCAGCTGTAGGACTAGTCGTTATGGCACAATGCAGCAGTAGGGCTAGTCGTTATGACACAGTGCAGCAGTAGGGCTAGTCGTTATGGCACAGTGCAGCAGTAGGGCTAGTCATTATGGCACAGTGCAGCAGTAGGGATAGTCGTATGACAGTGCAGCAGTAGGGCTAGTCGTTATGCTACAGTGCAGCAGTAGGGCTAGTCGTTATGGCACAGTGCAGCAGTAGGGCTAGTCGTTATGGCACAGTGAGTGCAGCAGTAGGGCTAGTCGTTATGACACAGTGCAGCAGTAGGGCTTGTCGTTATGGCACAGTGAGTGCAGCAGTAGGGCTAGTCATTATGACACAGTGCAGCAGTAGGACTAGTCACTATGACACAGTGAGTGCGCAGTTGGACTAGTCATTATGACACAGTGCAGCAGTAGGGCTAGTCATTATGGCACAGTGCATCAGTTGGGCTAGTCATTATGGCACAGTGAGTGCAGCAGTAGGGTTAGTCATTATGACACAGTGCAGCAGTAGGGCTAGTCATTATGGCACAGTGCAGCATTAAGGCTAGTCATTATGACACAGTGCAGCAGTAGGGCTAGTCATTATGGCACTGTGAGTGCAGCAGTAGGGCTAGTCATTTTTATTTGTAGGATTACCCACCCTCATACCCAAACATTTAGCAAAAATGACAAATAAAATGTTTTTATTTTATTCAAAACATTATTGGCTCCGAGCTAAAAGGTTTGAATATTATCCCCACCAACAGGTACTTAATTTTCCGATTTTATATTACTTCGACGATTATATATTTTACAGCATTTTTGGAAATGAAAAACTTTTTTGTAAAATCGGTAAAACAGTTAATAACACAAATTCTGGCCTAAACGTCATTAGAGCACTAAGGCTAAAGTAGTCGTAGCATAATGGGATCACACGGTGATGTTTTGCAGAGGTCCTCATATTCGCCATTAACCCCAACAACACACTAATATGAATTGGTGACCCGCACCATATCCACATTACGGTATATGGCAACAATTCAGTCGGACTATTTTCCCCTATTCGCCCTTAACCCCTACAACACACTAATATGAATTGGTGATCCGCACCATATCCACATTACGGTATATTGCAACTATTCAGTCGGACTATTTTCCCCTCAGATATGTCGAACCATTTTTAACTGAGTGGAAATTGTCTGTTTAATTTACTTTTCTACCGGTTTTGGTTTCGCATTCCATTCTCTGAAAGAGAAGATACGATTTACAATTAGTTAATTCAGGTTTTACTAAATGTTTTGTCCCAAGTTTTCTTTTTGTATTTTATGCGATACAAAGTTAGGCAAAACACGGCAATATTCACTGTCACCGTGACAAAACAAATAAAGGTAAAAAACGTCAGCGTTACAAAAATATAGTAATATTCATCGTGAAAAATCATATGGTAAACTTCACCTTGATAAAACGTGGGAAAACATTCTCAAATTCGCAGTAACGAAACATATATATAGCAACATTGAAAAAAAAAAAAGAACGGTTACAAAGCAAATGTTGACCCATAAAATGTACTACTTTACCAATATCCAAAGCTATGTGTCCAACCATCATGATGGATTTAGAAATATGCTCTACTGACCCCCCCCCCCCCCCCCCCCCCCACCCCACCCTCACCCATCCCCCCAGTCCACCTCACCCCACTCCACCCCCATGCATGGAATAATTTATTTCTCTTGGAGTGTATTGATTATGGATTTGGAATGTGAAGACGATCTGTTCTTTGGCTTCTTCTGTGATTCACAATCAATCAGTAATGTGTTTATTATAGTACCGACATCGTATCAATTGTCAGTGAATGATCTCGGATCATAACAGGGTCGTTACACGTCTGTATTCGCACGTCGAGCAGGATGAATAATCACAATGTGAGGCCCCTTTAAAAAGAATGACACAGTGGGTTGGGGGATGGGGGTGAGGGTGTATAGAATCACTTGGGTTAAACATCTAAATTTAAAATGAAAGGAAAATGTCTATTTAGTTTCTGATTTAAATTTACCCTTTTAGATGTACGATAGCAATATTTCTGAAATTATTGTCCTATAACTGCTTTTAATATTTACATTAAATTTCATTGTATCCCTAGAGTTAACTGATTTGATGATTACATTTTGACGTTTGTCTCTACCATTTATTATAACAGCAAATATATATATTTATATATTTGTTTATTGTGACAGTATGATTTTTTCAAAAACACACTTCATTCGGTTAGTAAAGAATCATATTTTCTGAGAGGTGTTGCACTTCGTGATACATTTTGCATAGAAAAATGCACCACATCATTTCACTGCTGCAGAAATGTATGTTTGTTGCTTCCAAGGGATCACCTTTTCTATATTTATAGCCCGGACATGTTTAAAATAATCTAAAACACATAAGCTGTAAAAATTGAATTTAAACAGACAATGATTCTTTAATACCGATGATGCTATACTCCCCAAAGCACTGTACGGCATCATTCATTCAACAACAACAACAACAACTTAAAAAAGTTATTTATAATTGATAGGGTATGTACATGTAAAGATTATGCAACATAAACATGTACGAGTATTAATGGATTCATTTGCCTCGTCATATGCCTGGAGGATCAAGGCCATCCTTCATATCCCAAATCGTAGCACAACATTTTAGCACAAACATGTAAACTAAAGCACCTGGGAATAACAGCAGTTGTATAAATGATGGCATTTCTAAATGATCAATACAATGCAACGTAACCTGTCTACAAACACACACAAACACACACGCAAGCATGCATGCATGACACACAAGTATATAGGGGTACCTTGTATAACAGCCATTCCGTTCAACCTCCGCACAATTAGTAAAAAAACAACAAAAAACATATAGATAAATAAAGACTTAAACTTAACGATGGTTTTTCAGTGGACATAGCATGTAAAACCAAACTGGAATCAGCTATGTTGATATGAAATGAGGTTAACACATTATGTATAATGCAATTTGGGACATCAACATCAGAGGACGATACGATGAAGAATGCAGTTTCCCATCATGCATGCCACAAACTGGTATCTTTACAGATGATTTGATAAAAAGCATTACGCTGGCAACATGGCGGTAGCCTTCATATAAAACTTAGTATTTTCAATTACTACTGATCAATACAGATGAAAGGATCTCGGGGATGCTAGTGCATATGCTTCACGAATTAATACGAGTCCTCAAGTCTCTTTGTTGTCGTCCATATCTCGATAGTGACCACTACGCAAAAATCAATGGGGTTATAGCAATTTTAGACCGCCTCTTTCTTTCCCAGTATATGGTTCTATGGATTCTAAAACATCGATAATTGTAAGTAGGTCTGGGTTTAGTAAGTCTGTAACTGTTAATCATGACAACGTCGGCACATTAACAAGGGGTTTGTGTTCAGAATGTGATGATCGCACAATTCTGAATAACTTTAGTGAGATAGGTAAACGTAGGATTCCAGAAAGAGGTAAAACATCACTGGCAAATCAGGATTCCTGAAGTCAAAACATTGGGTAAAAATGATTTGGGGAGGCTGTGAAAAAGGGAAAATAGGGGAAACGTTTTGGTTGTGTTTTTTAACATGAAGAGGGAAAAATTGCAAATATGAACAGTTCCCTGTTTCAGTTCTTCAGTATTATAAAAATAATATATGTTTATTTCCTAGTACAATGCATTATGATATCATAAGACAGCAGTTATATGTTTGTTTTGGGTTTAACGTCACTTTCTCCCTTTCATCATTGTACGACGAAATCTATTTGTAGCAGTGAGTTCAGTGCTTACCTTTATCGTGCTGCCGCTCTGGAATACCACGCCGTAGACAAATGACATGATACCTCAGCCAGGTACCTTATAATGAAACCGGGCCGAACAATTATTGAGCTGCCCTTTATAAGATGAACGTCAAGCAAGGTAGCTACTAGCTACTTCTACCATTGTGTATGAAATATTTGGCATGACCGGGCCGGAGATTGAACCAGTTACATACCGCATAAGAGGCGGACTATTGGGTACTAAGCCACCATCGAAGCCTTGTTGATAGTTCATACAACCATCTTTCTATGCCGCCATTGTTTATTCATTCAGCCAGCATAAAACATCGATAATTGTAAGCAGGTGACAACGTCGGCACATTAACAAGGGGTGTGAGTTCAGAATTTGATGATCGCATATTTCTGAATAACTTTAGTGAGATAGGTAACGCAGGATTCCAGAAAGAGGTAAAACATCACTGGCAAATCAGGATTCCTGAAGTTAAAACATTTGGTAAAAATGATTTGGGGAGGCTGTGAAAAGGTAAACATGTATTAGGGGAAACGTTTTGGTTGTGTTTTTTACATGAAGTGGGACAAAACGCAAATATGAACAGTTCCCTGTTTCAGTTCTTCAGTATTATAAGGATAGTACATGTTTTCCTGGTACAATGTATGAGGATATCATTAGACAGCAATAATATGTAGGTAGTGGGTTTAACGTCGCTTTTAACATATTTTCAGTCATTGTAAGACGATATTTACTTTTATCATGCAGATATGCACTTTTCTGCCTAATAAAGGGGTCACCTAATACATTTTGCTTTATTAGGCAAGTTGACCAATAAAGCAAATTAATGCGGAATCCCTCGGCGTTTATTGTGCGTAACGTTATCTGACGTCATGCACGTAACGTTTCCTGACGTCAGAAAACAAACAAAAAACAACATGGCGGCGTCCTCGATAAGCGTAACATTCTGAAAAAAGGTAATAATAGTAATTCATACAGAAAATGTGGATAATCTACATGATAAATAGAATATTATGTCAGTGCCTTTTACTATCAAGTTTATTAGGCTCGGCACGAAAGCGAAGAATGGCTCGGCAGAGCCTCGCCATTCTCCGTTTTCTAAGCCTCGCCTAAAAAACTTGATAGGAAAAGGCACTGACATAATATTCTATATGTAGTAGTTGGTTCAGTGTTCAGCTTTGTGCTGCCGCTCTGGAATACCACGCCGTAGATACACGACGTGATACCCCACCCAGTCACATTATAATGAAACCGGGCCGAACAGTCCTACAGATACCCTTTATATGCTGAACGCCAAGCAAGAGAGCTACTAGTACCAGTTTGTATGAAATAATTGGCATGACATGGTCGGAGATTGAACCAATTACCTCATGAACGCGAGGCGGACGATCTACACCTAAACCACCACCGAAGCCTTGTCGACAGTACAAGCATGTTTGAATGCCACCATTGTTTATTCATTCAGCCAGCATACATATTTAATAGCATTACATGAAATATTTTATCTTGAAAACAATAAATATTTAAGTCAATAGCTAAAACGCTGTTTTAATTGCATTTTCGATTGGCAGGATAGGGATTATTGTCTGTAAGACTGACAATTTTGCGGAAGTGGGATCGAGGCTGTGTCATACATTCTTAAAGATAAATAAAGCGGCTACCGGTTTTGTACTTAAACCCGTTAAATCTGTCTTACATATTTTGTTGGTGCTTTTTTTGTTGTATGTTGTTACGGTAATTCAAAGATAAAGAAAAACACAACGTATGCGTTACAAACACTTCTTTAGAAATGCTGTCCGATTAGAGGAAACAATCGATGACATTCTTGTTTTGTATTTATATATGATAAAAAGAAGCTAACATTTTACGTTGATCTCTATCTCAAGTTATAACAGTTTTAGGGAAGCTCTATGATGTTTTGTAGACGATATATATATTAATATTATAACAGGGCATTTTGGAAAGAAAATACATATAAAATACATTATTCAGAGCATTTACCTTATATCAGCAATGGATTTATGTAGGCGAATTACTCAACAACACTTTTTAAATATTACATTACAAAACGTAAGGGACGGTTACTTCACTTTTGTTCACTTCGTTTACTCGTGCCCAATGATGCATCTATATAACTAATCAGTATCCTATTTTTGGTGACACTTGCTTCACGGACATTATTTGAAATTGGAAATAATTTAACACCCAGCGTACAGCATGATGCATACTTTGTTAATTTGGTTAGATGACCAGTATAATGAGAAATATCCCAGTTTCTCGTGTTCGATCAGCTTAAACAGAAAATAATGAGAAACGGATGTCTAACCGCGCCAATGGAGTGGTCTTCCGGGAAAAAGGCTTTATCAAGATCACGATAAATCCGCCAATAACAACGTGTAACTGGATTAATATTGTTGTCATCACACATTGCTAATGGACCTCATTACTTGGCTGAAATTGCAGCAAATTTAAAGAGGAGATAATTTGGAAATTTAAATACAGTACTGTTTACAAGCTTAATGTATTTTTGTGTTGAAGTTTTATTTTGCAAATAACTTGCTAGATCAACATGTAAGTGTAAAGCATGTGACTGTTTGAAATTGTAAATTATTATTTTATATAATCCCCGTTTAATTTCAGTTGAAATCCAAAATGTTGTTTGGCTTTTATTATATGACTTTAAAAACACACACATATTTTTAAGTTAATTTAATAGTAATTTCTTATTTTTAACTTATGAGAAGCAGCACGTGACGCTAAAAAGTTTAACTGATGCATCAACAATTGACGCATTTGCAACATCTCGTACACTGCTTCGCAGCATGGCTCGAATGTAATACGCAGGTTTCCATATTGGTTACGTCATACTAGCGTGACGCGCGTCAGATTCCCGCCAAAACGAATTTGCATTCAAAATCAAAGTTATCTTCAACATTTTGCGATGTCATTTAGCCGATTGCTTATTTACGTGAAAGTAGTGATAAAACCTTCATCTGTATTGTAAATAACAAACATGCAACGCAAATCGTACATCAACACGTGTGGCAAGCGGCCATAATGTTTATGTAGCAACAGCTTAGCAACAGTGGCACTATTTTCTGTGCCGTTGCCTTCCGGCTAACAGAATGTTAAGATTTTGAACATACCGAAGCGCCGTGGAACACAAGAGGCGGTATCCGAGGAATGACGGGATTGGCCGAGCGTTCACGATTGCAATTGACGTTGTACGTTTATTTTCAACATGACGTCACGCAAACCTCGAATTTATGCGCGTGAAAAAAACACGCGAATACATTTTCAGACCGATATCTGCAAGTAAAACATATGCATGATACGGTCTAGCTGGCTGAGACTATGGTTTTCCAGGCATTTGTTTTTTACATTCTTATCAACATGATCATCTTTGTGTTAATACTTACTATCACTATGCCTATTAATACTGCCTTGTTTGTCAGAGGATACTGTATAGACAGACGGAAGGTTCTATATTTACACTGTCCAGTTTAACTGGGATGAAAATAGGGTAAGAGTGAGATTTGGTGCACTCTAGAACCCGGTTTAAACACCAGCGGCCTGTTTACAACTGACCGTTCCAAAGCGGTACCCATGTTGAATGAATTGAAGACTTTATTTTAAGAGTGTAGCCCAGTTAGTAAAAATACTAATCTTCCCTGAGGCCCTCTAGCAATCATTTTATGTATGTAGTGTTGCATACATTGCTTCTAGGTATCCTTTTATCTGTTGTTTTGAATGTGTGTTTTTGGTTAACGTGTTTTTGGTTAACTGTGTTCTGTGACATGTCTTGTTCGATTTTTATTCCTGCTTTTGTAATAGAAAGAAAATGATATATCTTTCGCACATTTCACATATGCATAAATGCACTCCGTATATGTAGTTTATTCTTAAATGAGACCTATACTTAAACCTACTTAAATACTGTTCTCGGTGTATCGACTAAATACTACATACCTTAAATGCAAAATGCGTTATGCCAAAGGGTGTTTGAATATTTAGTCGTTTCATAACACTCGTTCAAAAATAGGCATTAAAGTTGTTGATGCACAGATTCAGTTTGATCTTAGGAAAACAACTGCTGTTCACAGAAACCACATTTAGTCAAAAAGTGATTTTATACTTGTAAGCATTGTCCAGCTCATATTCCAGAATTTTGAGAGTTACAGTTTTAAAAATTGGCCAGAGAGTTCCCCGTTGCCTTGCTTTATATTGCATTGGCAGTAATCATTTCTAAGGTAGCACGTGCCTTTAATGTTGTATACATTCTAAATAGTTTACCATTTACATTGCTATATTAGACCATTGTAACAATACGGTTCTGAATCCGCGTAGCATAGCGTAGCAAAGAAATCAGAAGCAGTCCGCGTGATCGAGGCTAGCCAATGCATAGCTTAACAAAAGTGTGAGGTCTTTCAAATGCAGTCGCCGCCATTGATAAAAGAGTGTGCCACATGTGCCAGACGATCCCTTCTCTGCTGTTTGTCACACAGCGACGATGTGTCATCACCGCATGATTAATAGCTTATTGATTTCCAGTCTTAATATAACATGTACAACATGAAAATAGGCTTAATAGTGGTATTTTCCGCCGCAGGTTGATTTCATTACATGCTTCGACATTGGCGCGTTGGTTGACCATGCTTGTGCAGGAATGTTGCATCTCCAGATAACGTCTATACGAGAAATTGATCAGATCGTATTGACAATCAATGACTGTTCTTGCTTCTCTCTTTTTTTCATGCGACAATAAACTACAGTCATGCATGATTCTGTATTAATAGTATCTGTCTTTAAATCAATAGTTATAGAATATAAAATTATAATTACAAAATATTTTAAAATGTTTCATTCCAAGCGTTTAAAACAGTAAAAATATATTTTATACTCATACAGTCTTACAAGCAAGTGTTAATTATTGCCACACGAAAACATGCTACTTAACAGAGAAAAAATGAACAATTTAGATATGCGATCTTAAATATGCCTCCAGTCAGATGTTTTATGATTTTTTCAGCGTGTGTTGAAACCTTCTGTTTTAGGATTTGCTTTGTGTGTCTCTCATTATTCTCTCATTATAGCTAAGCCACTTGTTGTGTCATCGTGACGAAGTCCGCAAAACTCCTTCACTGTTTAGATTCATGACCTTCTTATTTTTAGAATTTATATATTTTATTGGATTTGATCATTTTCAAGAATTTGTCTTTTATTTAGTGGAATATCCATTGAAACGGTATGTCTATAGTACAATAGACACATGAACGGCATTGCCTGATTTAAAGATACAAAACAGTTTTTAATCATCCGTGGTACGTTTCTTTACCAAGCCAGTCTGTCGGGTTTCAAATTATTATTTTAAGAAATTACATTCGGTAATTCGGATTATTCACGACAACTATTCATATATTTCCTAAAGTAATCTATTTATGTTGTTTCATTTCAAACATTATCCAAGAAAAGTGTATTCGAATCCATACAAGAACATGTATTTATTCAAAAAAATATTTTTGAGTAAGCATGTACAGTTTGAAATTTCTTTAGACGCTTGCAGTAGCAGCATTACAGTAGTTGTGTTAGTTAATGTCGTATTGATGTTTAGATAAACTATGTATTATTGCGGCGTGCTTTATAGATTCTGAATATCGGCCTGTAATGCCACTTCGAATGATTGTGTTTTCCAGTAGATTTAATTATTTATTATAGAAGTGTTTGTGGGTGCATCGGTAACTAATTATCGATGCACCGATATGTTTTGCAAAGGCTTAATTATGCTCAATCAGACGGATGTGCTCGCCTGGTGCTGTCGAAAGTAGTTCTATATCACAGAGGTCGAAACAATGTTTTCTTTATAAACCAATTGTTAGTGCAGTTTCCTGTTTCATTGTTACAGTCCTGTAACTATAGTTCTGGACATGTTTATTAATATTTTGATATACAACTCATCATGCTTTTGACAGTTTGTGATATACATTTTTAAAAGTGAAAGTAGATGGGGTACGGACGGACTATAAACCTTAGAATTTACACACACACACACATGGGGGTACTAGTTAAATTATGCATATGAAGTGTAGTGGTTTCCACGAAGTCTCCTAATGTAGAAATTGTTCAAAATAAATTTGCAGAAACACCTTAGTGTCAGAGAAAATCGACAAATTTAGACGGTTTTTACGGTGATCTAGGTCGTGTACCCCTTTGAAAATATACAGGAAACTGAGAATGCTTATTACTGGGGTAAAGTGCTTACCAAACGCGATTCCTGATTTTTAAAAACTTACATCATGATAAAACAAGAATGCGAACACAATAATAATCACAGGTTTAATGGCATGAACTGGCCTGGCACATTAGGAGAGAATTAGAAAATCTTGGGTTTCGGATGTTTTGCATAGTGCAACTAACGATCGGATATAACTCAGAATTTTAAATCAATATAAGCAATATTGGTTTAGATCTATCAATAATTCCAGCAGACTATTTACATATAGCAGATTTAAAATTAAATTTTAACTATTAACATTATTTAAGTACACTCACTACTCCTAAATTCCGTATTGCTTTAACGAAATTTAGAATATCTGCACATGCATGCACTTGCTATCGTAACAGGTAGACATAATAATATTGAACTAAATGGGAAAGGGTTTTGCATTTTTTTTGCAATATGCGAGTTAGTTGAGAATGAGTACCATCGTTTGTAAGTTGTCAAGATATAAAAGAAGGTGTTGTTAATATAAAACATACATATTTGCTTTCCTCCTAGTAAAATGTATTTATATATCTATGACGGATATGTCGACCATGAAAGGGAGAGACAGACTTTTGTAATTTTTCAGATATATATGTAGGCTATAAACTGATTGTATTGTGTTTAATGCTTTATAAAAGCTATGTAATGTTATGTTATGTTATTGTTTAGGATGGCGAGTTGAAAGGTGGTAAAAGACAATGTTGACTATTTGTCCCAGTGGTTAGTATACAGCTGGAAGAGAAGGTATTATATACAGTTTGACACAGGACCACCATCATATGACATTACAGTTGACACAACATCGTGCCATATGGCATATAATTTGACACAACACCGCCATATGGCATATATATTTGGAGCACGACATCCATCGATATGGCATACAATTTTGACACAAGCAGAAAGTTATATGGACATACAATTTGACAAAACATCGCACATAATGGCATACAGTTTGACACTACACCGGCTATATGACATAGCAGTTTAACGGCAGACATCACCATGAGTTGCATATAGTTTTGACACAACACCGGTCGATATTGCATACAGTTTGACACAACACGCGCCATATGGTATACAGTTTGTACATCACCATCACCAATTTGGCATACAGTTGAGCACAACACCGTCATATGTGCACCGTCATATTGCATACAGTTGTGACACAACACCGTCATATGACATACGGGTTTGACACAAAACCACCCTACTGCATACAGTTTGACGGAAAAAGAGCCGTAACTCTTGTAGACACAAAGTTTGAATTTTGACGACAGTAATCGGATAGTGGCGCATCTTGACATTATAGGTTAGTTATCCTGTAAAGGTTCGAAAAGAATCGGGCTGAAAACTGTGGAGTGAAGATAGATACTCAAGGCTATTTTAACGTAAAATATGGACTAAAAAGGGCCCGTAAAGACGGTATTAATTGGGTCGACTGGTCACGTGAGAATAAATGATGCAGTTCACCGTATGGCATACAGGTTGAAATATAATCTAGAAACATACAATTAATTTTGGCCCATCTGCGCCTCAGCCATCATCATTCTTATAACTATAGTGACACGGAATAATGTCGACTATCTACCGCTACCCTCCCCATCAGTGTTTGGAAGTATCTGTCTTAAATACATAAAACAGGCTTCAGTTTATACAAACGCGACCGTAGGCCTACTTCTTAAAGGGGACATAAGCCAATCTTGATGCTTGTAAAAGACTCGTGGCGTCCCGTTAGTTTTTCTACACTAAATTGCATTTGTTTAATAGTTAAAATTAATTTATAAGGATAGTATAAAGCTTACTTTTGCATATTTCTAACTGTTGATTATATGTTCACGAATAGATATATTCAAAACCTATGGGTAGAAGTAACGAAGGAAAAATTGTGAAAACTCAAAACTATATGTAAATATATGCAAGCAGGCTTAAAGTCAAACTGATACTGTGATTATTAAATCGGAGAAGCGAATTTTAATACTTGATAGAAAACTTTAGGTCTGCACTACATACTTCGATTTTACTGTGTTGGCCATTAGGGAATAGAAGGTCCAATTTTCCCATTCTGAATGAGACCTTTAAAGGCAGAAAAGTATTTTTTTTGGTAAAATACAGTTTATTGCTGCTCTATAAATTCCACAAAGATCTGGTACTTAGTCCCGACTTTGAGTTTTTTTTTAAATGTGAGTGGTGTCAGACAATGGTACTCTTTTCGACTGTCAGCTAAAACAGCTTGCACCTAAATTCATGACGCATTTGAGCACCGCACAAATGTGTCACATTTTTGCTGGTCAGTGTCGTCTGAATCGCTGTTCATCCAATCTCACACTATTGTTTTCTCGACCTGCAACAGGGAAAAGAAAATATCCATGGCCAATTATGTAAAAAAATCTCAAGCCGAGAAGAACACACCTCTACTTTTTATGGTGTACGAATGCATCATACAGCTACAGTCACATACAAGGGAAGGGGAGCTAAGTGTGTAGTGAGACCTTCAAGATTGCCGTGGTATCCCTTTAAACCCCCTATTCTGGATATCTGGAGATTTGGTACATGCGTGGTTGTCGATTTGTAATAGATTCATCCTCCGTAATTGTGTCCA